>OZ057398.1:24308309-24433383 GCA_964056695.1 Melieria picta | reverse complement strand
ATGCCGTAGGAATTTGCCTTAAAGATTGACCCGCGACCCATAATTGTGCCCGAGCAATGCCAGCGAATACATAAATAAATATATTATTGAATGTTGCTGTTGCAAGCGCTTCGTTCGCCTTGGGGACTTATCGGGCAGAGCGGAAGCAGATAGCGGATGTCATCAGTGTCCTTTATGCCAGTTAGTGCCGTGACATGCACGGCCCGACTGCTGTTGCATGCGCACGTCTTTCGAGCTTAACTCTCTAATGGCCTAATGGGAGGGAAAGTGAAACGTGCCTGCATGCGGCCGACGACTGCCGAGTGCTGTCTGACAGCCTGACTGACTGGCAGTCTGACTAGCTTGCAGCTGAAAATTAAAGTGCAAATACAAATGTGCGCAGAGCGAGTGGCGAAATTGCTGGGTAATGTTGCTGAAGGATGCGGGGAGGACAACAAACAGTACAAATGGCTTGGCAGCGCGTGCAATCGAATAAAATTAAAAAATTGTTTTCGAAAGACCAAAGCACGCAGCAACAACAACAACAACAACAATGCAACACTATATAAATGCTCGCCAGAGGATGAGACGGCAAAAGGATGCAAGAATACACAACAATAGTTGAAATGAAGTTTATGTTTAGTGTTTTGTGTCGCAGCGTTGGCAAAACTGTTTGCGGGCTGTGCCGTTAGTAGTTGAATGGAGTTTTGCAAAATTAAAATTCAAAATGCGTTTCATGTGCGCTGTGGATGGAAAAAACGGAGGTTAGGGCAATGGCGATTATAAATTGTGGCATTTTCAAAGCTATGTCAGTTTGGAAATTACAATCGAACGGGAGAAAGTGGAGCATGGTCGAATGGAAAGTAGAGAATATTAGTTTTGCTACTCCGCAGCTTTGTAATAGAACAAACTTGGGTGTATGCAAAAAAAGGATACATGTGACGGCATAAATGGAGTATAGCGAACCCTCGTGAAAAAAATAAATGAGTATGCTTTTATATAGAGGGTTGGCTCCTGAATCTAACAAGCTAAAAATTTTTCCAGGGAAACGCCCATAAAAGGCGTGGCTCGGAGTCAAAGTTCAATCTTTTAATTAAAAAAACTCAATTAATCTCGAACTAATTTACACGATCTTGGTATCAAACGAAAGGTCTTTTTCATACCTTTCTTCTGATGTGCATTATTAGATACAAAAGATGTACTAATAAAAATGTTTAAGCAAAAAATATTTTTTTTTTTATAAAAATTTCTTAAAACCGGATTTTTTTTCGAAAAAAATCCATTACTAAGGTACAATAAGTTTATTACCATATTGTAGCCTGTGGAATTCCCTTTACAATGAAATATAAAACATTTGATATTTTTGTGATTTCGCTTTTATATTTAAATTTAAATTGAGTTAAAAGCATCTGCCTGCAATATTGAAATTGCGTTTATGAAAGTTATTGCTTAGGCGCGATATAATGGAAAAATATAACCAACACACAAATACAATTGAAGGCTTGCGGTGTCATGCAAAATATTCAATGCCGCAATACCATAAAAGCAAAAAAGGTTTTAATGGCTATTTGGCGAAATTTAAGCTTTTAAAATAATGCAAAGCTAGAAATCTAATTCTTTTCAAATCTTTTTTAATATGGCAGGTACTTTGTACAACCCCCTTCAGCCCTCATTGCCCGAAAGTGATGGCGAAGGTGAATATGAAATGGCTTTGGACCAAGAGTCGAGTTAGAAATAATTTAAAAAATATATTCAGCAAAAACAAAAGTATACATTTTTATATTTCGTTGTAAAGAAAATTCCACAGGCTACAATATGGTAACAAACTTTTTATACCTTAATAAAGGATTTTTTCGAAAAAAAAATCCGTTTTTGAAAAATGTGTAAACAAAATTTTTTTTCTCGCTTAAAACTTTTTATTAGGACATACTATGTATGTAATGTTATACATTAATAGAAAAGTATGAAAAAGACCTTTCGTTTGATACCCATATCGTATAAATCAGTTGGAAATTAATTGAGTTTTTTTGATAAAAACTTTGAACTTTGACCCCAAACCACGCCTTTTGTGGGCGTTTCTTAGGCAAAATGTTTAGTTTGTTAGATTCACAAAAATAATCTCTTCATGGTCCAATTTTCCGTTTTTTTCATGAGGGTTCGTTATACTGCATTTCTTCCCATGTGACTTTAAGTGCTCATCATTCACTACGCCAGGAAGCAGTGAACCTCAGCAAAATAAATATCTTGTGTTGGTTACGTTAATCCACAAAACCTTAGCCAGGGTGAATGACTATCTTATCGCTTATCTACTAAGTTGATTTAATATATTGAAATCAGGTCGTTTTTTCGCATCTCGCTCCATCGGTTATTGGTACATGAAATCACTTCTTAAAGTTCTACAAACCATTTTTTAAGGTGACCATTATTTGTGAAGCTTTCGTTGTCAGATTCAATCAAAATGTTTGCATTGTTTTAGGTGATAAGATTTCTCCTTTTGTTAGTTCTCGTTGTCAGATTTAATTATAGTTTTCACATACACCTAATTCTGTTTTTACACGGTTTTCATTTAACACGGTTTGAAAATAAAAAAATTTTAAATTTTTTTATACGATTTTATTCCATTTAGCACGATTCAAAATCTTTTGGGTTTAAATTTTGTTTGTCAAATTTAATTTTTGCGAAATAGGTATGTTCATATCACAAATTTAGGGAAATCCCCTTTTTGTGAATACAAGCAAATGTACTTGTCAGACAACATAGCTGTTTTACATAACACTGTACAACACAAAAAAAAATAACAAGATTCTGACAACGGATTCTGGTAGAGGGCACCAAAAAAAAATATACGTGTATCGGCGTTTTGAAAGTTTACGTCTGAATTTTTTTTAGGGGGTCAAAGTTTTCCCCTTTTTGCACATTCTTATGGTGAATCGGCATACCTCACATTTTAGATATATGATGTGTTCAGCAATTTGATGTAAAATACTACAAAGAACATTTTTGTGGAGCATTTTAACCCTGTAGCTTCTATTTGTATGGGTCAATTTGACCCTTTTTTTCTAAAATGCCAAAAATGTCCTGTAAAACAGGACTTTTTAAGGACGAAATGTACCGCGAAAATATTCGCCATAAAATTCTACTATAGGTCTCTGAATACACCAGAGCTCAGAAATTAACTTGAACCCCAATACTTAGCACAAAATGGAAATGTGTTTAAGTGTTTATTTCGTACTTATTCAAAATTGGTACTAAAATGTCCTACAAAACTTGCACGTGGAATATATTATATATTTTTTTTGCCCCCTCTACCAGAATCCGTTATCAGAACCTTGTTATTTAAAAAAAATTTGATTTTGTTGTGCAGTGTAATTATTTTTAGTTCCTGAACTTGTCATACATTTAATTTACATTACTTTTAAGCTTAGAGTGCATATCGTTTTTTTCTTTATTAACTATGGTTGTGTAAATACACATTATATATGTGATTTAGTAAAATAAACATAAATACTTGTTCTTAAAAAATCCTTGTTTTTCACTAATTTTAATAGGTTTTAAAGATAAGGAACCAATCACCTATATTTGCATACGATCAATGTATTTTTTTACACGGTTTTTTTTACACGATTTTTCCTGGAACCAATCTACCGTGTAAAAACAGAATTAGGTGTAGTTATTTCTGCTTTAAGTATTCATCCCACTAAACATGTTGCTTTCCATATTTTTGTTAAGCATTTTGCGTACATTATTTCATTACTATTCTGCGCAGTTAGCAAGTAGACAAATTAGTAGAAATATTTTAGTTCGTATATCATGTTTTTTCTCTCTACGTACAACTGCAAAATGCCAGCAATTGAAGGTCACAACCTGCACCGGCATTTCTAAATGAATTAATTGCTTAATGCATGCTAGCGGCTGTGACTCAATAAAAGTAAAAATACTCCTGAAAAAATCTGAAAGTAAATAAACAAATATTGCCTAATTTAACTAATTAACGAGCTGAAAATATGCTATCTTCATGTCAGCAATCGGACTCGTGCGTAGCGTGATTGTGTCAGCTTGCGTGTCAAAATGTGTGTAGGCGTGTGTGGAACTAAAGCAGCGGCCAGCATTTTAAGATACGCCGATTAAGCGCCAAATCGTGTAATATCACGTGTGCATTTGATTTGTCAGAAACTAGCAATTCACTAGTTTGAGTTTCTGGTCGGTGGGCTAAGGGGAGCAGAAAGTAGCAGACCTAGTAGACTCTTTAGTATGGGCAGTGTTGCCAGATCAGGAGATTTCCTTCTAGATTTAAGACATTCTTGGTCTTTTAGGAGAATTTTTAGAAGGAAGAATTGTTTAGGAGAAAGTTTTGGAGATTTATATTTTGTGTTAGGGGATTTTTCGGATCCTTAGTGGATTTTTGGGAGATTTTTGGATAACGAACAAAACATATTTTGGCAACTATTTTAATAGTCAAAGCTATTGTGTTAAAAATTATTAAGCTTACAAAATCTAAGCTCGTTCTATCTCGTTCTCGCTTGTTGCTGTCACAATGAAAAAAAATGACACTTGTTGTTTAATTCATTTGTTATATGTTTTGTTTTTGTTAAGTTTTTGTTGTTATGCTGAAGATGAATAAAATAGGCTGCATTAAAACAAATTATATGTATATATTTTTATTTTTATGGGAAGTTTAATTCCTTTAAAATGACGCAAATTAAAAAAAAAAGTTTAGGAGATTGTTTAAATTTTTGGGAGGAAGTTCAGTATTTTTTTTTAAGATTTAGGTGAAAGTTATTTCAGGTATCTGGCAACACTGATGCCCCAGTTACTGATGCAGTAGGGGGAGAGAGACTTGCATCATGCTACTTAGTACAAAATGCATATGTCTGTCACTACGAGCTTTTGTACGAGCTTTTTTGTACTACTTAGACCTGTCATTGCAGTATTTTCTGTGGTACAAAAATCCTATGTCTGTCGTGGGTATTACTGACAAAACAACTTTGAGCTTCTAACAAAGCTACATAAGTAAACTGCGAATAGTTCTATCGGTTAGATTGCCTAAATGAGAGTACAGAGAGTAAAGAATACAGAGAGTACAGAGTACAGAGAGTACAGAGTACAGAGAGTAGAGAGTACAGAGAGTGGAGAGTACGCGACTAGGATCAGTCAGTGGCGTGCACACATAGAGAGGGAGTTTCGTGGTTGAAACTCCCCATATATCTGTTTGCTATTTTACTTTTTGATATTTAAATCATGAAACATTTGCCTAAGTCATGTGCACACAACAGTTGAAGTCGCCACGCTTCTTTTTTCGATTTCTAGAGCTAGTTTACTTTTGAACAATTTTAGCTTAAAACGGGTTAAATAAATTATGTATCAATATTTTTTAATTACAGAAAAATTATTTAATATTTATGGCAAAATACAAAATTATCACTTTTTGATTTTAGTAAACCATTATTAAAGAACAGGGTTTTGATCAAACGCGCCCAATTCCTAGACTTCAATTAGAACTTAAACTTTCTCTGATATCGCTGCAAATTATTGGAAATTATTTTGGGGATAGCAGTAAAATTTTTGTAATTTGCTTTGAATTCACTTAGTTATAAAATATTAATTTGTTGGTGCCTATTTAAATTAAACCCATAAATCAATCAAAGCTTTTGCTAGGTAAAGTTGTCTCAGGCAACTTTGGGGTCAAAAAGGATAGCATATCTGATTTGGTTAAATATAATTATTTCGTATATAAGCGTTAGATTTTTCATTGGCAAAAATACAAAATGTTACCTTTAAAAGTGTATGAAAGCTTTAGTTTAGTCATTAAATCAATGCTTGCCACTTACTTTTTGGAGATTATTCCAGGTAAATTTTACTTTATTTTGTTTTACTAAAATTCTCTAATTGATGCCAATTTATCAGTTTATCAGTACAGATGAATGATAATGGATTGGTATTGAATGGTATGAATGGTAATTTTAAATAATGACATCATTTAGGCGGATTATGTGGTCGAAACGGTGCTGAGATAAAAAAGCTCCAATGCATCAAATGATAGTGAATACCATTGACGGTATTGTTGCCAACTTTGAAGAGAATTGGATCAATTATTTCACGGTCCTTTAACCAATTCTGGACTACTGGGATAATACGTCCCACCAAGTTGTTAACGCCTCACAAAACAATTATTCAGATCTTATGCTCCACGCAGAATATATACTTATGTACCCGGATAAAGGGATGACTCCAAAATTTTTGAGTATGCAATATAATATTTTAGTTGCAACCTTTCATGGCAACATTTCTACCAAAAGTATTTTGGTTTTCAAAATTAAACTCCGTCCCGAAAGGGTTAAACTGCATCAATCGGTGCTTTTTTCTGAATGCATTGGCAGCTTTTCTAGTACCTTTGGTTGCTCATCAAAGCTGAGTAACACGTGTAATAAAAAATTTTGGACAATTTTTTCGAAATTCGTCCTGGTATTGGATCAAAAAGTTATATACGTTGAAGTTTATTTTGGGGAACAGGAAAAGTTTGCTTACAACTTTTAAGTCTAATTCTATCTGAAACCATATTTTGCACCATCAATTTTTGTATTTGGGGAGAAGGGTTGAACCTCCAAACCCTCTCCTGTGTGCGCCATTGTACGGAATTCCTTCCTTTTAAAATTCATTTCTGTATGCACTTTTGGAACCAGTGCGTAGAAGATGAAATACACTTTCCTTGCCTTTCTTTTCCCAAACTTTTTGGGTCAATATATAGCAGACAGTGACCCGTTGCAACATCAAACATGGTTTAAAACTGGTTGAGAAGTTCTGTATGTTATCTTCCCTTAATTTGAATTTTTTTTTTTAATTTAAAATTCCACTTGACTATGAAACTAACTAGAAAAAATATCATAGATGCATGGATTTACATATCTAAATCTATTTGGCATAAGTTGACTAATCTGACCCTAAAAAATTGCCTAGTGTTTTTTTTTTATAAAAATCGTGCTTTCTGTCCATTTGCATTGCCTCACACCAAAGATAGTTTCACATTAAAACATTTGATTTCTTATCGCTTACACCTGCCGACGCAAACATTTACAGCCATCAATGTGCAACTCACATTAAAATGCCAAGCAAAAAAGATGAACGATTTCATTGCTGTTCAAATCAATTTAAACGCTTCATGCGAAAATTGAAAATCATTAGCCGTATTCACGATCTGTGGTTTTAGTAGTAAAATTGGTAAAATTTATCAAATTTTACATCAGATCGTGAACGATCTCGTTGTAAATACTTAGTATTTGCAAAAACAGCTGGTCTTGTTTACATTTTGTTAGAGATGAAAATTTTTGGTACAGATACAAATTCCGCGACACTTTCAATTTGAAGAATTTTCATTAATAGATACGTGCAAGTAAAAAATGCCGGGAATAAGCAAAAAATCTGAAAAAAAAAATAAATTCGAACGCAGTTCAGAATGAAAATTTATATTTAAGTGTCCTCAGAACAAGTTTTGTAAGAATTGACGAAAATTATATTTAATTAAAATCAGGGTTAATTGCAATGTAACTATTACAATGCAACATAAATTTTATTTGTTGATTATAATTATTATTTGCGACAATTAATTTTTACGTTGCGTAATAACTGTTATGAGAAAAAAATTTTTTTTCGTTCTCTTTAATTATTATTTTGGGATTTTTTTTTTACGTTGCTTCATAACTTTTATTATTTATTTATGACTTTTTTTATTTACGTTACCGATAACTATTATATACAAAAAATTGTTTTTACGTTGCTTCATAACTTTTATTTATGATTTTTTGTTATTTACGTTGGCGATAACTATTATTTGAAAGACAATTTTTTTACGTTGCTTCATAACTTTTATGAAAGCAATTTTTTTGAACTATTGAACTATTTTTCAATGGGAAATCTTTTTTTTTTAATATTCAACATTTTTTCCATCAACTCAAGCAGAGCGAGCAATTTATGAAAAGAGTATTTTATGAAGGTTTCGTGTTTAAGGCTTTTTATTTTTTTGGGGGAAGTTTTGAGAAAGTTTTGGTGTTTGAAGACCCCCTCTATTTTTTAATGGGGAATATTTTCCCAAAAGACAATATGGCATTTTTTTTTATATTTTACTCAATACAAGCTTTTTATGAAAAATTTTTCCGAAAAACTTGAAAAAGGGGTGTAAGGAAAGGGGGAGAGGGGTTCATGTGTACACAAAAATATTCACACTTTCAATGCAAACAACTTTGTCTTAGACATCAAAGCTCTAGCTCTCTACCTCGTTTTTATACTTTCCGTGTAAAACCCTATAGGCACCCCTTTAACCTTTATGTGCAAATTACAAAAAACTCAGACGTGCTGGACTATTACTTTGATCGGCAAAAATGATCAGTATGACGTCCTCTTTCAGAAATATACGGTCGTTACTCTGTTGCAGAAATGCTGTTGTACAGTGTAGTTATAGGCGACGTCAAAAATTTCTTATTGGGAATAATTGTTATAAAGCAATAATTATAGAAATTTCTTAAATTAGGGCAATTTTTGTATTCCCAAAAATATGGATAATAATTATTTTAGGTCTCTAATTAAAATACTTGCCATGAGTGGAAGAATTTATCGATAGTGGAATCTATAAAGTGAGATCACTATCAAGAAAATACAGAATACTACGCAATGTTACAATGGGGTTTTGCGATTGTAAGTTTGGTAAAATTGTTTTTGTAAAGTTAAAAAATTTATCACAAAAACCAAGAATACACGATACAAGACTAAAAACCACAGATCGTGAATACGGCTATTGCTTTCTGCTGTTTTCGATTCGAATGCAGGTGAGTGTTATTGTGTGCGCCCGTGTAATCTGATTTAGAGATTTCCAATGCAATCGAGCGTGCGGACAGCGGAAAACTGCATGTCTGTGCATTTTTCAACTCGTTGCCAGCGCCATGGAAATGAGCGTGAAAAGGTGAAAATCACGAGCAGGCGCACCGGGCGAATTCAGTGTGCGGCATGTGGTGCATGTGTGTGAGCGAGAGAGAGGGAGAGAGAGCTGATGGGTGGAGTGGACAGGTGGCGGAACGTAAGCGCTGCCAGCGGCACTAATGAGAGATTAATGCCCCGCTGCGGCACTAGCGAGATGCAGTCGGCACGCTTGACTGCAGTTTAGCAGTTTTAAGCGATAAATATTGAAATAAGTATTTGAGTACGTTATGTGAAAGACGTGTGTGGATACATAACCTATGTAAATATGTGCACTTGTATGTGTGTGAGTGAGCGAATGATGTGCCATGGAATGTGAAATTTAAATAAGGATTTAAAAAATTTTAAATTTATTGCAGCTCAATGCAAGGTTGAAGAAAAAAATAAAAATATTGTGAATGAAAAAATATTAATAAAAAACTTTAATTGAATTTTAAATTAAAAAATTAATAAAATCGATTTTAACGGAATGTTGTTACTTGCTTTCTGGCCACACAGAAACCTAACTGGAAAAACTGTAGCGAAAGGATTAAGTTTGCCACATTCTGCGGTACAACGCTCACTGAATTTGCATCAAACGCCAAAGTGCCCATAATCCGCAATAAATGTAAACAATTTGTTGCCCAACTAAACCAAACCAAATTTTAATTACTTCAGTTAAGTCTTACTCACTTCGCTGTCCCTGCACTCGACACTTTAACATCTTTCGACAATATTGCACAAAATACAAACCAATGTGGCAATTTAATTTAACACAAAGAGAACACAAGAAACTAGTTTCCGTACCACTTTTTTAATGCACCATTTTGCCACTGTTTCACGGTTCTGCGTTGGCCACTTAAACTTACACAAAAGTGACTTCCATGCAGCGTAGACAATATAAATTTAAGTGGGAAAAAGCGAGAGCGTCCAAACACTAAGAAAATCTCTTTGATTGAGTGAACCTCAACCCTCAAAAATCCTCCTGCGCAACAATTATGTCCTTGGATACTGTGCGCCGCTTCGCCTCCACACATACACACACACACATACACAAATTCCTATTTTGTGTTTGTTGCATTTATTTTATATTTTCGTCTTTGGCTGTTTCGAAATTTTCATGTCTTCCGTGCTTTTAAGGTTTTTGGTTTGCCATGTTTTTGTTTGTATAATATTGTCTTAGCATTGCCACAGTGGTTGCAGTTGTTTTTGTTGTTGTTGTTTTGTTGGAAGTTTTAAAAGATTTTCCGCAGATATGCGTCGCACAGACAACGGCAGGAAAAATGTTGCGAAACCAAAACAGTACCCCCTCCCCCCTTTGAATGACAACAACAACAGCACCGCCTCCCAGGGGAGTAGGCGTGCGCGCATTTGTCGGTTGTGTTTAGATTGTAAAATTTTAATGAAACAAACACAGTCACTGGCACTTTTAATACGAGCAAAGCAAAATCGTAGTAAAATGAGTGGGCAGAGGGAGGTAAGAAGTGGAATTTTAAGGCCATGCACAGTGATTCGTACCATAGACAAAATTCAAAAAATTTATAGTCTCAGAATTTAATGATTTTGATGTCATTTGAAAGGTAACTCCAACTAAGAAAACCCCCAAAAATCTGTGCAAAAAATTAATTAGTGAGTGTGCAAAAGCTGCTCAAAGTTGAAACTTTTTTCGCAAAAAAATATAAACACACATTTTATGTTTTTTAGTCTATTGAGTAAAAAAATTTTAAAAATACATGGTTTCAAAGAAGTTGCTAAAACTTTCAATATAGATTAAGAAATAATGTAATTTTCGCTTTTAATGTTTGCTCAAAATTTGTAAAGCTAAGGCTTTTACATCACTTTTAATTAAAAATATTTGTCTAAATTAAAAATCTGAAAATTGGCAAAACTTAGAGGAAAATATCTAAAAAGTATGTGAAAGTATGTTCCTGGATTTTTTTTATTTTAAGAAGCCTTCTTTCTTTGTCGGATAATGTAATTACATCCTCCGATATCTTCCGATCTCAGAAAATAATTCTATTTGAAAAGTGGTCTAAACACCTATTTTTCGACAAAATTTATTTTTTTTCATCCCTAAAAGTATGCAATCAGCATGAAAAATTGAGAAAACTGCAAAAAAGCAAAACATACGTCTATTATTATCGTTTTTATTGCAAAACTAAAGAGCCCTAAGACAATTTCTGTTACTCTTTGCAATTATCAATGTTGACGTTACCGATTGAATGTAAAATTTGAAAAATCTAGCTCACCAAAAGTGACGAAAATTGCAAATTTAAGTCTCAGACATTGCCAAACTACAAAAGTTTAAGAAACACAAAATGGAGATTTCAATTCAGCAGACCATGATTAACTAGTATACCAAATTTTCTGAAGAACGGACCACTCCTTCTAATTTTGTCCCGCAGTTGTATGGAGTCGAATCACTGTGCCATGTAGCAATTAGAAAACGGCGCGCGGCAAATCAGCGCAGCAAGTGACGACATTAACTTTTTAAAAACCAATGCGAACTGTTTTTTCCAGCAGATTTGTAATGTTTTTGCATTTTCAATGTTCTAAACGAATGCAATATTCATATGGAACACATATGCCACATAGTCTTAAAAGTGTTAAGAACGCAAACAAGTGATGATCGCACGGCTTTCATTTCTCACTAGACAATTCTCCTCTCCTCTCTCACAGCCACTCAACAATCATCCGTTTATGATTATCAGCTGCCAGCTAAGATAGATAATGCTTCATTTTTCGCATACAACCAATTTCGAAATTTCCACAACTACTTATTACAAAATAAGCACTGAGACATGCATTGGAATTTTAATAAATGTGTTTATCAGCGCACGCACATCGACAGCATTACGCATTCGAATACCAGAACGTTGGCGCAATAGCAATGCGTGCCTGCGTGCCTTCTGCTGCTGGACGCCAACGTCAACGTCAGCGTCAGCGTCAGCGTCTCATCGGCTTCTCTGCTTTGCAAAAATTGTTGGCGGCAGCATCTTTCTTGTGTCTGCAACAAAAAGTTCTACCACCAACGGCAGACAACACACGCACATCAAACAATCCAAACAACCACAGCGAACCAATCAACCCGCCGACCGTCAGACCTACCAACCTGTCAGTCAGCCATTCCCCTTCGAACTTTGGTGTTGTCAGTGTCTAACAGTGCAGTCATCTGACAACATTTCGGTGTCGCAGAGCCATGCAATACTGGGAACAGTGGCGTTGTTCGGATTTTCTTTTATGTTTTGAATTTTTACTTTCAATTTCCATGAAATTTCAACATTCAAATGAATCGTCTCAGCAACGCTACTATACGAAAAATATTCTGCAAGACATGTTCAGCAAAACATATCCAGGCACCTTTCTCTGGACAAGTTATTTATTATGTCAGAATATCAGATCCATCGGTCAAGTAGTTTCAGAGTCTTTAAAGGACAAATAAGCAGAGAAACAAAAAGAGAAACAATCATTTGAATAGAAAATTTAAGATATGGTTTTTTATACTTTTTTTGGATCTACAGGGAACCCAAGAGATAGGATAAGTATTTAAGTATGAAGGGATTCACAATGGACCCAAATGGGTGTCCGAGCAAGTGCTTGCCGCACACTCTCCTTCTTTAACCTAACCTATACTTTTTTCACTTCCCCCTTATCTGCTGCTTCTGCCTCTCTTTCTGTCTATTGTTGTACTAAACTTTTCTTTTCTCGTTCCCTTTGTCACTTTTCGTTTTACTAAATTTTCCCTTTTCGTTTAAAATTTTTCTTAAAACACGTAACATTTATATGGCGTCGGACAATTCTTTTCTCTTTTTTACTACGCAATAATTACTCGAAATTTTCTGCTCCTCCTTTCTGTTAAAATTATATTCAGCTCTTTTAAGTACTTTTATGCTTTTCTCACTGAGCTCCAAAATGAACTTTTTTATTTCTCCCTGTTTTCTTGTTTTTTTTGGTTTTCTGTGCTGTCAATAAATTTAAATTTTTCTGTTTATTTTTTACTGTTTTTGATGTAAAATTTGTGATATTATTTTCCATTAAATTGTATCTTTTTTTAGTTTTTTATTATAATTCAATTTTCTGTACACTGAATTAAATAAATAAAATGAAATATTTTTCCCAAGTTTTTATTTTTTTTTCGTTTTTACATACTTTTATTTCATTTCATGTCATTTCATTTTATTGCAATTGATTTCATTACATTTCAATTGATTTAATTTCATTTCAATTAATTTCATTTTTTATTTTATTTTATTTTTTTTATTTATTTTTATTATAATTCAATTTTCTGTACACTGAATTAAATAAATAAAAAGAAATATTTTTCCAAGTTTTTATTTTTTTCGTTTTGACATAGTTTTATTTCATTTCATTTGATGTCATTTCATTTTATTGCAATTCATTTCATTAAATTTCAATTAATTTCATTTCAAATAATTTCATTTCATTTCAATTAATTTCATTTTTTTATTTTATTTAATTTTTTATTTATTTTTATTATAATTCAATTTTCTATACATAAATAAATGAAAAATAATAATTTTGCCAAGTTTTTATTTTTTTCGTTTTTACATTCTTTTATTTTATTTCATTTGATGTCATTTCAGTTTATTGCAATTAATTTCATTTCAATTCATTTCATTTCATTTTGTCTTATTTCATTTAATTTTATCTTATTTCAATTCATTTTTCTATTTTTTTCTTTTTTTTTAATTTTATACTTTTTTACGTTCGACTCTTTTACGTTCTTCGTATTCTCCCTTTTTGTGTTCATTTCCTTAAATTAATTTAAATTGTCTTCTTTGTAAAAATCTAACGAATAAAAGGAACGAAGTAAAATAGAATAGAATGGAAAAGGAGAACTCTTCTCTTGAGAAAAACAGAAGAACTTTCGGTTTCTTAGGGTTTCTTGCTTTTTAATTCACGATAATTTGTTTGCTGTCAACATTTTTAACAATTTTTTTAATGTTTTGAATTTAATGTTTTACTTGTAATATTTTTAATTTGCCAGTCCATTCTTCTTAATTCCGTTCCTTTTATTCATTCGACTTTATTTAATTTTGTCCTTTTTTTGCTTTCACTGGCATTTAATTCCTTGATTTTCTTCCATTCCGTTTGTTTTCCTTTCAATTGATTTGTTAGATTAAATTATCTTCCTTTCTTATCCTTTCCTTATTTTCTTTCTCTAATTAATAAATATTTTTCAATCCTTTTGCTGCACTTTTTTTCTGTTCTCCATTGCATTTAATCTGCCTTTTCTGTTATTTATTTTTATTTAATTTATTTAAATTCCTTTTTCTCCATTCTTAAACTTTCCACTTCTCCACTTCTTCCCCAATTCATTTCTTATTTAAAAAAAAATATTTTCTAATCACTTCTGCTGCACTTTTTTCTGTTCTTCACTGCATTTAATCTGCTTTTTCTGTAATTTCTTCTCTTCTATTTTTAATTGATTTATTTTAGTACCTTTTTCTCTATTCTTAACTTTCCTCTTCCTTCTTCCCTAATTCATTTCTTTTTTTTAGCAAATATTTCCTAATTACATTCGCTGCACTTCTTTCCTGTTTTTCTTTGCATTTAATCTCCTTTTTCCTCCATTGCTTTTCTTTTTAGTTGATTTATTTTATTAAGCTATCTTCTTTTCTTACACTGCTCACTTCTTTTACTTTCTCAATTCATTTCATATTTTTTACTACAAATATTTCCCAATCACAAATCACTGCACCGCTACTGCCTTGCCGAACCTGACAGTCGGCAAGTGACGAGGGCGAAAGTCACCGTCTGTCCACCCGCCGCCAACCGACCAACTCTCGGTACATACACAAACGCACACAACAAAATGCAGCCGGCAGGCAGCAAGTCGCGTCGAGTCGAGTCGCAACGAGTTGAGCTCAACCGAATCGAGTTGGATACAACTTCGACATGGAAGTCGAGTATAAATACGGAGCGTCGGCAGCAGATTGCCAGCATTTTGCTGTTGTCAGTGAAACGAACGAACGGACGCGGTGACGCAACGCAACGCGCGCCAACCAATAAAACGGCGGCAACTACGACTACAACCGGAAGTCGAGCGACTTGTAAAAGTGCCCACGCACACACACACACATACACAAAGATGTGAACAAAACGAAAAAGCAAACAGAAAAGTAACAAAAGAAATTTCGGAAGCACAACGGCCAAAGTGAAAGCCGACCAGAAGTGAGGAAAAAAAAATTGCCAGAAGGCAAACAGGAAACGGAAAGTGAGCGTGCCGGATGTCCTGATTGTGTTTTTGGTAGCGGTGCAAACACAACTTTAAGAAGAAAACACCAAAGTGCTTCAAACACAAAAACAACAACAAAAGCAAGGACAATTTGTTGTGTGAGTGTGTGTGTAAGTTTGACGCTTTTCGGACAAATTTGTTCGGTCGAATTGCAATTCGCGCCACTGCCTGGCTGTGTGACGAAGTAGACCGTCTGGCTGGCGGGGTGCTGGTCTGTGGTTCCGTTAGCTGCCAGTTTGTCTCGGCTGGCTTACCTGCTTCACGGCTATTTGCATATTTGGCTTTACGAGACGCCGGTGACGGGAGAATTCCTACGCGTTGCCGAACACGTTTTGCCGTGCGGCGGTAAGCTATCAAAGTGCCAACCTTTTCCAACTGCGGCTAGTGTAACGGTAAAAAACGCTAACCCAGTGTAGTAGCAAAAAATAACACCAAAAGTGGGCAAAGCGAAAAGATAATAAAATTGGACAAGGAAATATTTGAAATTCTCTGAATTTCATTTCATTTTGGCAAAAACAAAAAAAATACATAGAAATAAATAAAACGTTTCATTTTGTCACCGCATTCAAGTGAATAATCGTCGTTTTTGTGCGTGTTGCCAGCAGACCGAAAAAACAGAACAAAGCCAAAACAAGAAGGTTGTAAAAATATTACGTATACGTCGCGTTGTGCTCGATTGAAGCGGCGCGCTGCGTGTCGTTTTTCAGCCGGTAAACGACTTCCGCTGGCAAATTGTCCTTAATTCAGTATTTATTGTGCTTGTGCGGTTGTTATTGTTGACAGAGCAGGCAGAGACAGTGAGAGAGAGACAGCCAAACCAATTTTTGTTAGCCAACCAATTTTTTGTAATGTGATTTTGCGACGTGGTTGCCGCTCATTGTGCTGACATCCGGCCTGTCCAACGCTGGCGTTTGTTGTTGTTATTAACGCGAATAATTTATAAACACTCCACACAGAAGCTGCTCTGATCCACGTAATATTCGGCTCTTTGAGGCTTTAGTAGCGAAACGTGTATGCGCGCAACTTTCGACTTGCCTTCGTAATGGCGCCAAAAGCAATGTTGCCGGCCTGCCGCCCCTCGACGTCCCGCTGTTGGCATGCCGCCTGGCCGCGCTGCAGCACCGTGTTCTGTGTGCTGTTCTGTCTGCTGTCGGTGCTGCCGCTGCCGTTCGTCATATTCGCCAATCGTAAGTGCACTGTCAGCGCCTTTTGCGCATTATACGTAAATTTCGCTTGTATGTATGGGTGTTGATGGGCCTTAGGTGGTTGCAGCACATTAATAACTTCATTATGGACACGCTCGTTACAGGTTCAGCTGCTGCTACTGTTGTTGTTTTTAGTTTTCGCCTTTGCTCTTTCACTTTTTCACTTTCAGCTCTTGGCATTACTCTACGATTTTTTACATTTTTACCAAAGGACTTATGACACTCCAATACATACACACACACACATATAAATGTACTTGTGCGCGCAGTTATTGCGCTTTTCTGGCTTAATGTGACCGCAGCAGGCACTGCTTTGCCACGTTTGTGGGTCACGCGTTTGTATAATTCACCTGACCGCATTTGCCAATGAAAAATTTCACTACCACTTTTTGTTGCTGAACTTTCATTATATTTATATCTTTGAATAGGGAACTTTGTTTTTTTTTATTTGGCCGCTCATGCTGCGCTTTATGCTGCGGCTTCATAATGAAGCAATTAAACAAGTTAAATAAATGGGGAATTTCTTGCGTTGAGCAAACAAGTTAATTGCTTTTGTGCTGCTTTTGCCTGCCAGCGCCCAGCTGTCGTGTTACTTGTTTACATTGCTAGCGCTATTGTTGTTGGTATTTTTTCGCTAGCTTGGCATTTGAATTTATAGCGCGTTTTACGCATTCGCTGTCGTTTACTTGGGCCTCCGTCTTACTTTTCGCTTTTAATGGCTACGACTTTTTATAATCGCCAGCTTGCTTGCCAACAGTTAATTTCTTCTGGTTCCTTTCCGTGTTTGTTGTGCGTTTCTTTTGTTCTTCTATTTCATAACTTTATTGTTATTGCGCTGCCACCTATTTGGGCTCATTGAGGGCGCATGTTGCTGTGGTTCGTTTTATGGCCATTGTTGAGTTTGTGCAAACTGTTGCTGTGTGCCATTTGCATTTACATGTTGCGGTTTTGCTTAATTAAGCACGCATAGTGATTGTGGTGCACAAGCTCAAGTTACCAAGAATTTAATCATTGCAATGGCCAAAAGAACGCCAAGTTGGCCGCTTCGAACCTAAGTAGTTGCCATATGTGATTATAAGAAAAATATATATATTTAAAAGTTTATTAATGGGAAAATAGTTAACTGTACACCTAATTCTGTTTTTACACGGTAGATTGGTTCCAGGAAAACCCGTGTAAAAAACCGTGTAAAAAAAGACACTGACCATATGCAAAAATAGGTGATTGGTTCCTTATCTCTAAAACCTATTAAAATTAATGAAAAACAAGGATACATAAAATATTTCACCAAAAAATAAAAAATATAAATAACTGAATGAATATAAAATATTTTTTGGCTTACCTTTTATCTTAATGCGTTAAAATGAAAATAAATGTAACGTTGGAAAAACTAATTTGCCTATAAAAAATTGCTTTACCAAACGCGTCTGATTGCATTGATAGTTCACAAAATATTAACACATTTCAATTGCTCTGACAAGTAAATTTGCTTGTATCCACAAAAAGGGAATTTACCTAAATTTGTGATATGAACATATTTCGCAAAAATTAAATTTGACAAAAAAAATATAAACCCAAACGATTTTGAATCGTGCTAAATGGAATAAAATCGTGTAAAAAATTTAAAATTTTTTTATTTTCAATCCGTGTTAAAACAAAACCGTGTGAAAAAGACCGTGTAAAAACAGAATTAGGTGTATATTTACATATTTGCATAAAAAATTTGCTGTAATTGTAGGAAATACTTTTAAGGTAAATTGCTGTTAGTTTTAGCTTATCGAAAGACGCTAATTTCTAGTATATTTTTAGGCAACGAATGAATATACAACTTTCATGCCGATAGTAAGACGCTTATTTTTAGCATACTTTTAGGCATCGACTGAAAATAAAATTTTCTTGCCGATAGTAAGTTTAAATAAAATACAAAAAATAAAAATATTTAAAAAATTAAATTAATTGAAACAATTTGGATTCATTTTAGTGTGTGAAATTTCAGTCAGAAATTTAGTCTGAAGAATTTCATTTTAAATTAAGTTAGGTAAGACCCACTTACTTACACCTTACAGCTTACTTTGAATTAACTTTTATATTTATATTTTGCTTCTGCATTAGTTTTTGACAACAAAAAATTATACAAAATTTATTCACATAGTTGATTAATTTTTGGAAGCTAAAAAAATCCAATATTCAAAGTTTCAATAGTTAAAAAATTTGTACTGATTCATTTTTGTTTTGATTCATTTTAATGTGTGAAATTTTCAAAAGGTTTTACTTTGAATTATGTTAGGATAAATAAGGCTTACTTTGAATTAACTTTTGATAATTTTTTATGTAACCATTTTTGTATAAAATTTGATCACATATTTTAATAATTTCTGGAAGCTAAAAAAATTCAATAACAAAATTTCAGTAGCTAAGAAATTGCACTGATATTTGCTTAGATACCAGCGACCCGTCCCGGCCTAATGAAGAAATTCATAAATTGAAAAAAATATTAATCTTTAAGAAAAATATTAATCTTCTTTTAGTGTTCGCGCATTAAGGTTGCCACAGACGTAGCGTAGGTCATGCCACAGTTTCTAAAACCAGTGAGTGCACGAACACTTGTTGATTGATTGTTTATGATTTTTCTATTAAAAATGTATCCAGTGCGGTCGATTTGACGCTGCGCGATAGCTGAAACGTTGGGTATCTTTATTTTTTAACATGTTCCCATTTTCAGTGGTTTGGTCTGGGCATAGTTTGTCTGTCTGGCAAATTCTCTCAAGTCTCCAAATTTGTACTAAATATTTCAGAATTTGCATGGAAAGTTTGAAAAAAGCTCAAAAACCATGAAACACTCAATTTCCCTAACTTTCCAACGACTCATAAAAGTAAACTGAAGCCAAGATCCACACGAAATTATTTCTGTTTGCTGGCGCATTCTTTTAAGTTTTCAAGTTTGTGCCAAACACTCAAACAACAACAAAATTCACGGCAGGTTGGTCAAAAGTCCAAGTCCCAAATTTCCAAGGACCCACCAAAGTCCACTAAAGACAATATCAACCCAGTCTTTGTCCTATTTGTTGGTAAATTCTATCAAGTTTCTAAATCTGTGTCACAAATTGTATATATTTCACAGCATGTTTGAAAAAACCCCAGAAAAAAAAGGAGGATTGATAATTCTAGAAACTTTTCAACGCCCTTGAAAAGTCAACTATGACAAAATCCAAGCTTCCAAAAAGATCCAAGAAGCTCAAAACCTTCGGAATTTAACGGCAAGTTTGAAAAAGGAAAAATGAAAAATTCACCATTCCAGCAACCTTTTAACGCCTTTGAAAAGCCCATTGGTCGTACTTACTAATTTGCCAGTAGAAAGACATGAGCAAGTAGTAGGTAGGTTGTAGTGCCTGCCCCTGTATGAGACACACTTAGGCCACAAATTGCATCCGTTTGAAATGTGTATGCAAGACTCTTTTTTTTCAACATGTGTTACAACACATATTTGAAACGGACGAGGGAAGGAGGAGGGTGTGACCTACAGTTTAGACGGGTGTGTCACCAAAGACCATCTTCCAAAGATTTTCATTCATACAAACCATGTCTGGATAGTTATGAGCACAACAACAAAAAATCAGCCAAATCAGGCGAGTGCAATTGATTTTTTGTTATTTGTAATTTTTTGTATTAACTTATTTTTAATTTTTTTAATTTATTTATTATTATTATATTTATTTATTTTATTTACTTTTTTGCATTTTATGCTCGAATGTTTTTAATTATGTATTGGTTTCCATATTATTTGAACATCTTTATTGTACAAAATTTTCGAGATTCTTTGAAATCAAGTGATTTAAAATTCATTGTTGTTATTTTGTTGAGTGTAAAATTACCCACAGCACTTAATTATATTAACTTTATTAGGTTTAATTTGATTTGAAATTATTTCGATCAATAATTAAGTTACGAGTGCGTTTAATTTTGCATTCCAAGAAACCCCACTTGCTCCTTTTTTATTTGCATTTATTGCTTTTTATTTTTTATTATTATTATTTTTATTTTTTTATTTATTTATTATTATTATATTTATTTATTTAATGTACTTTTTGCATTTTATGTTAGAATGTTTTTAATTATGTATTGGTTTCCATATTATTTGAACATCTTTATTGTACAAAATTTTCGAAATTCTTTGAAATCAAGTGATAGATTTAAAATTCATTGTTATTTTTTTGAGTGTAAAATGACCCAAAGCACTTAATTATATCAACTTTATTATGTTAAATTTGATTTGAAATTATTCCCATCAGTAATTTTAGTCAGGAGGGCGTTTAATTTTGCATTCCAAGAAACCCCACTTGCGCCTTTTTTTAATTTGCTTTTATTACTTTAACCAGCGCAACCTTTGTGCTGTTGAAAAATTTTAAACATTTTGGGTATTGGGTACACAGGTGTGACTTTCTATGTTAATTAAACACCCGAAAAGTTCAGGCAACATACAAATCGGCCCAGCGGGGGTGGTTTGCAAAATGATTTCGTGTTACATCTTCACTGAGAAATCAACAGAATTCCTTAACTCTCCAGTGTTGTCTTGTAGAAGTAAGATTTGTAGAAGATACAAAATTGTAAATTAACTATGTTAAGATACAATTCTGCTTACTGCTTTACTTTTTGATTGAATGACTGCTACAAAAACAAAATAACATGCACGAAGTCTCTTCAATTCTGTTTGCTTTCATTCGTCCTTGTTTGAAAGACAAGTTATATGTCTGTGTTTTAATTGAAGATATTTGTACATATGCCAATTCGCACTGGGGCGGACCTTAGCATTTGGGGGTTAAGTCATTTGGGAGCAACAATTTGTATACAAGAAATGCTTGCAATGTGGGTGTTGTTGGGCACATTTGGTCGACCATTTTGCATGTGAATGTCGTTCTTTTGCAGCTGAACGCACAATCCTAATTTGCCTAATAAAGGCCAGCGACAATGATTTATGTGCAATGGTTGGTGTGTGTTTGTATGTGTGTGTATTTATGTCTTTGGGAAAGATGGAACATGTTTGTTTATTTGGGCTGTGTCTATAGATTTATTTGCGCTGGAAAAGGTGGCCCGTAGAGGCGAAGGTGGCTGCTAAAGCGAGAAACGGAAAGGATAGTCTGACAGTGTGACTGGCAAAAGGGTTCAAATTTTCTCAATAAATTATAAAATAAATCGGGCCAGGCAATTGAGTGAGAGTGAGTTGGAAAAGGACGCGAGTGGCAACTAAAGTAGAGCGACAAAAATCGTTTCCCGTGTGGCTGTGGTTGCCGCAGCATCAGAATAGTGGCAGATAAAGGCGAAATTCGCCAACACTGAAGCCATAATTACGAAAAAGGGAGTAATGGCAAAAGCACAACACGCACGCCCACACACACACAGCCGCACCAGCACCAACGGCAGCAGCGCAAATTGCCATTTGTGACTGTGTGGTGCGACGCGTCAGGGGGCTGCGCGCAAGTACTTGTTGCCATTACACTGTGCAACCCTCGTCAGCAAACTTTGCTAATGAGCAACAGCAAACAACGACAGTAGTAGCTTGTTTGTTGCCGCGCCGCAGCCATGCAGCGCCTTACGCCACTTGACTTTGACTTCCGCCGGAAATGACGAGTTATGCAGTTTTTGCAGAAGAATCCGAGCTCTGCTACGTTTTTCTCTTACTTTGTGCTTTACTCATTTGCTGTTTTTGTTACTGTTGTTTTGTTATTGTTGTTGGTTTTTGCTTAAATGTCATTATGCCACTATTACGCTTGTTTTGTGTCCTTACGCCATCGCTGAGAACGAATTTATTGACATTCTTTTTATGTCGTTGTTGTTATTGTTGCAACTGCAAACAACCTTTTAATGTTGCCTTTTGCCACTGTTTTGCTTTTGTTTTTTTTATTTATTTATTTTTTGTTTTTTTTTTCTTTTTTGTATTTTGTTTGTGTATGCAACACAACTTCGAGTGTCATCAGGCATTGTTGCTTTTAGTATGCAACATGCCACACAGCCCGGCAGCCATTAGCGCTGCCAAGTGTCGGCGCTGATGAATTTATTATTTAATGCTTTCGCTGTACACTACTTCGCCGCTGTTGTTGCTTGCGCTGCGAAAGCCATACAAAGAACTGTACATGCGGCCATATTCTGTGAGCTATGTGAAAAATACGTTTCATATTTTACAATTATTCGGCGGCCAGGCGCGCCGCCCTCGGCCTGGACCCACACACGCGTGGCTATGATTTGTTGTTGTTGCAGCGTGCTGTTGCTTTTATTACGGCGGTGATTGTAACTTGTTGTTGGTGTTATTTAAAATTTCCGAGCGTACCAAAATTTGAAAGTGAAATATGCTCGAAATTTATTCATATTTTTCACGTCCATGATAAATGGAACATTTGCATAATGTTGATTTAAAATTAGGTTCTGTTGTGTGCCGGCTGCCAATTGAGCTGAGGTGAGGCTGAAGTGTGAAATTGAATGTGAATGTGAACTGCCGAAAGACGGACCGACACTACAGGTGCTGGTACTATTTTAGTGTCGATCTTAAATAAAGTTTATGTCAATCGGCCATCACCGAAATATCTATGCAAGAAGACATGAAATAGAATACTGTTTACTCTTTTAATTTTTTTCTATTAAAATTTTATTGTATTGCAAAAATCGCTAAAGAATCCAAATCTAATTAAATTAAAAACAAAAGTTTCAGAGTCGAAATAATAAGTTGATTTATCGATTTAAAACCTTAAGCGGATTTGCAAATAAATAAGTTCAACATTGTTTGAATCCTTAATTTAATTTCGTTCTGTAGGACATTTAAATGTTGTGGAAATGTTATGCTTTTTAGTTTTTTAGACTCTTTGCTAACTTACAGTTTCAGATATGTCTAACAATGATCTGAAAACTCTGAGCGTTTGTGCGTATTTTGGGATCGTGGATCTTGGCTTTGGTGACTTTTTAAGGGCTTTGAAAAGTTGCTAGAATGATGAATTTTTATGTTTCTTTTGGTTTTTTGGTTTTAAAACTTGGCGTTTAATCCCGAAGGTGTTTGGGATCTTTGATCTTTTTGGAATTTTGGATCTTGGGTTTGTCGACTTTTCAAGGGCATTGAAAAGTTGTTGGATCTTGGCTTTGTTTGCTTTTCAAGAGTGTTTAGATAAAAATTGCTCAAATGATGAATTTTTATGTTTTTTTTTGGCTTTTTGAAACTTGTCGTTAAATCCGGAAGATTTTTAGAATCTTGGATTTTTTGGGGCTTTGTTGACTTTTTAAGGGGGTTGAAGAGTTGCTAGAATGGGCTTGTTGACTTTTCAAGAGCATTGCAAAGTTGCTAGAATTACGAATTTTTAATTTTTTTTGTTTTTTGAAACTTGCCGTTGAATCCGGAAGATTTTTAGAATCATGGATCTTTTTGGGATGTTGGCTTTGTTGAAATGTTAAGGGGGTTGAAGAGTTGCTAGAATGATGAATATTACAGTTTTTTTGGCTTGGATCTTTTTGGGATCTTGGATCTTGGCCTTATTGACTTTTCAAGAGCGTTGAAAAGTTGCTAGAATTATGAATTTTTCAGGTTTTTTTGGGTTTTTCAAACTTGACGTTGAAACCGAAGATTTTAAGCATCTTAGTTCTTTTTGGGATCCTGGCTTTGTTGACTTTTCGAGGGCGTTACAAATGTGCTAGAATGATGAATTTTTCAGTTTTTTCGGCTTGGATCTTTTTGGAATTTTGGATCTTGGCTTAGAAGATTTTTCAATGGCGTTGAAAAGTTGCTAGAATGATGAAAATAATTTAAATATATTTTTTTGGTTTTCCAACCTTTCTGTGAAATATAGAAAATTTCTGGCACAGATTTAGAAACTTGATAGAATTTGCAAACAAATAGGACAAAGACTGGGTAGATATTGGCTTCAGTGCTCTTTGGGTCCTTGGAAATTTGGGACTTGGGCTTTTTACAAACCTGCCGTGAAATTTATGAAGTGTTTGGCACAAATTTGAAAACTTCAGAGAATGCGCCAGCAAACCGAACTAATTTCGTGTGGATCTTGGCTTCAATTTACTTTTATGAGCCGTTGGAAAGTTAAGGAAATTGAGTGTTTCATGGTTTTTAAGCTTTTTCACACTTTCCATGCAAATTGTGAAATATTTGGTACAATTTTGGAGACTTGAGAGAATTTGCCAACAAGTAGAAATAATTTTGAATGGATATTGACTTCAGTTTACTTTTGTAAACCATTGGAAAGTAGGTGAATTTTACAATGTTTTGGGTTATTTTTCTAACTTATTGTGAAATTTATGAAATGTTCGGTCCAGACTTGGAAACTAGCGAGAGTTTGCCAAAAAATTAGACCTACGTCGTGTGGATCTTGGTTTCAGTTTACTGTTGTGGGCCGTTAGAAAGTTTGAAAAATTTTATATTTTATGGTTTTTGAGCTTTTTTAAAACTAGTCGTGCAAATTCTGGGGTATTTGGCACAAATTTGAAAACTTCAGTGAATTTGTCAACAATTTGTACTTAATTCGAATGGATCTTGGCTCCAGTAAATTTTTGTGGGCATTGCAAAATAAATGCAAATTTGAGAGAATTTGTGCGGAAGTAAACGTTTATTAATTTAATTAAACTGTTGTTGTTGTTCAAAACTGAATTGGTCCTTTGGGAATTGTGGCCGAGGTTTGCATAATCAAACATAAATTAAGTACTTAACAAATTGGCGAATAATCCAACGATTCTGACAATTTTCGTTTTTCACCCCAGAAAATGATAGTTAACCATTCACACAAACATCACCCACAATTTATCATCAATCATTTATGTTAATTTGACTACATGACATATTGTTGACGTAAAATAGTGGTGTGATATTGAATATTTTTAGAACAAAAAAAATTTTTCTCAGTACAAATAAGAGAATTTGCAGCATGTACTATCTATTAATAAATTTTAAATATGAGAAAAAATTAAAAAAAATTTTTTTTAGAATTAGACATTTTCAAACAATAAAAAATCTTAAAAACAATTACTTTTTGCTTGTAACTGTAGATTTTAAAAGTGTATTCAACTCAATTTCTATTTATCTGGGAAAGCAAATGGTTTAACAAAGACAATAAATTGACTTTTTACAGGAACCCCAGGAGCCTCAGGAGCCTCCTCCTGCCCCAGAATAAGATTACTGGTTTTCCTTGCACGCCCTCTGAACCTTATATAACCTAACACTCATGTAAAATTACAATTATACTCGAAATGGGGAGGTTAATGAGGCTTCGACAGTACAATTTGATTTTTGCTTTGGAACCCAAAAGTTGACAGCCTCACAACTCCGATTGTACGGGAGGCGTCCTCTGGCGGTGAAATTCTGAACCTTAATTAATTTTTTATTTTTTGTACTAAAGAATGTTGCCGATCGCTGAATAAATCATTCAAATTGGTTTAGTGGTTTCTGAGATACGATGTTTTCTCGCTTACTTCACTACTACATTTACAAGTTCAGAGCCAATGACATAGAAAATGACCAATTTTGTATGGGAGCCCCATTAAGATTTGAAGATAGCGGGTAGGTATGTTTGGAAGAAACATTTGGAAGGGAAAATAAATGAGTGTCGGTCTTATATTTGATACATCTTGGGGCAACCTGGGAGCAGTTGGAGTCTATTTTATAAAAACGATCATTTTCTATGGGAGCACCATTAAGGGTTGGAGATAGGGTATAAATATGTATGAAAGAAATGTTCAGTCGGGAAAACTAGTGGGGGTCAGTCATAGATTTTAACCCTCTAAGAGCAACTACTGTGGAGCTGTGGAGCAATTTGTCGAATTTCTCAGTTTTTTTTGTGATGCGACCCCACTCTAGTCCCACAATTTTTTGACTCATGTACTTTTTTACCAAACCGCATAAAATGAGAGGTTCTTCTCTTTAGTTAACATATTTTTATATATTCTTATTGGTTACCACAGTAATTGTTTGTGTAACTAAAGGTCAAACTTCTATGTGGACACAACGGTCTTTTTAAGACTTATGTACGAGCTGGCCTTCTTACGCAAACAAGAATATTTCTATAAAGCTTTAAAGCAAATATAATTTCCACACCTCAGTTTACGATCTCACCGGCAGTCTCACCCTCTGGACTTTGCTGCTGTCCGCATAAGTAGCGCCAAAATCGATTTTCCTGCAATTAGCGCGACCCGAAGCGAGCGCTGACACCTGCTCCACTTTTGCCGCACATTTGTTAAATAAATACATACAAACGCACGCTATATACACACAAATATATATATATATATATGTGCGCATCAGAAAATTAAGCATTTGTCTTTGTCGTTTGCGCATTTGCTGCAGGATTTCTGTGCCATTTGCGTTGCTACTTGCCAACTTCTGCTCGGCGCTTCGCTACTCGACACTCTACGCTGCTCTACTGTCGCCAACAGCAGCAGCACTGACAGCCCGTGCAACACCTTAACCCATTTGCCTGCAACTGCGTATCATCGCTTCCTGCGCCCTGCTTCTCCTTTGTGCCATTCTCGGCGTCATTGTCTGTCGAGCTGAAATCGTAAAATTTGCGCTAGCAACGTCAGCGTGAACGCTACCAAGTCGCTTGCTACCTAAAAGTCAGCTCAAGTGGTTATGAAATTTTAATAACACATTTTTTTGTTGGTGTTTTTTTTAAATTTTTTTTTATGAGCTCATATTGAAATTCAGCCTTCACAACGACGACACTAGCAGCGTGCAAATGAGACCAGCAGCAGCAGCAGTTTCGACTGTCGTCGCCTTTGAATATAATTTTTTATATAATTTTCTCTTTGCTGCTTTTCTTTCTAGCATAATTTTGCATGTTTTATGTATTTATGTAGTTGAAATTTGCCAACTTGACACTTTTAAGCGACTGCAGCAACGCACCCACATTCAACATGACACCGTTGCAGCAGCCACGCGTGTTGCTTGTCTGTGCCGTTGTTGCAATGACGACCGCTGTGCGGCAGAATTACGTGATTTGTCGCCATGTTGGCGGCTTAAATGGCAATGCAGAAATTAACCTCATCCCTTTCGCTTAATGCTGCGCATTATTTACATTTCGCACATTCACACACACACACACACACACATACACATACAAATTTACGTGTAAATTTTCATTCTTAATGCCGCAGTAATCGCTTTAAGTCCACAAACACACACACACACACACACACAGTCAGTCACGCACACAGGCGCTGTTTTCATGTCAACGCATTGACATTATCACACCTGGAATCGTTTGCGTCCTGCTCCCCACCCCAAGGCCACCAAAATGCCGAGATAAACGGAAATTTATATGCCTACCAATTGACTGCGGCTTGGTGCAAATTGCACGCGTACACATTTGCATTAAATTTAATTTCAATGCGTTCAGTAACAGGATGCCTTAACCCACTGTTGTCGTAAGGGTTTTTAAATGCCCGTTAGACTGTGTTCACATAAACGATTATTATTATCTTGGAACTGGTAGGAGATATAGCAACGATTTTACTATATATAGGAAACATGAAGAAATTTACTGCTTTTATCAGGTGTACAACTTTGCTTCCGCCGTTTTTTTCCAAAATTAAAAGCTTTATTGCGAAAAAGTGCTTACAGATGTATTATTCAAAGTATTGTCCGTCGCTAGCGACAACTTTCTCCCATCTTTCCGGCAATTTTCGGATCCCGGCTCGAAAAAAGGAGTCCTCTTTTGACGCTATCCATGAAGCAATCCATTTTTCCAATTCTTCGAAGGATTGAAAATGTTGATCTGCCAGGCCGTGTGCCATCGAACGGAATAGGTGGAAGTCAGAAGGGGCGACATCTGGGGAATACGGCGGGTGGGGCAAGACTTCCCATTTCAGCGTTTCCAGGTACTTTTTGACCACTTTTGCGACGTGAGGCCGAGCATTGTCGTGTTGGAGGATGACTTTGTCATGTCGCTCTTGATATTGTGGCCGCTTTTCTTTTAGCACGCGACTAAGGCGCATCAGTTGCGTTCGGTAGCGATCTCCTGTGATGGTTTCACCCGGTTTTAAGAGCTCGTAGTAAATCACACCGGGTTTTTCTCTTCCACCACCATGTTTGTCTTCGACATCGAAATCACCATTTTTAAAACGTTGAAACCACTCCCGACACGTTCTTTCACTCAGAGCAGCATCACCGTAAGTTTCTGAGAGCATTCGATGCGCTTCAGCTGCATTTTTTTGCGAATTGTAACAGAAAAGTAAAACTTCCCGCAAATGGCGAGAATTGGGCACATAAACGGACATTTTCGAGCGTGAATAATACGAAAACAAGAACAACTGTCACTGAAACGGCGATGACAATTCGTTAGGCACTGTCCACACTCACTTTAAAGGCATTACCATCTATGTATTTCAACCAGCCTCAGCCGGTACAGCCACCTATCGGAAAACGGCGGAAGCAAAGTTGTACACCTGATATAATACAAAAAAAAGAAAAATTTCTGATGGGTAAAACCAAAGAAAAGAAATAAACCAAAATTAAAAATTTTGCCAAAAAAAACTAATCAATAAATAAATGACTAAAAGTCATTAACGGGTTAACTTTGCAAACATTTTCGGAATCATGTAGCTTTAAACCGACAGGTAAATGTGAAAACATATGTAAATGTTGCTTGTTGTGCAAAAGTGAAGTTTGCAATAATTTTTAAAAATTTTTGCCGGCACGAAAGTAATTTAAATATTTGCTTACAATACATTACAGTTTTTGGTAAATATTTTGGGCATTACTGTTGAACTGCAGTGTATGGATTAAATTTTATAAATGTTTAAAATTTATTGTGTTGATACTGTTCACTGAAATGGAAGCTGGTTAAGCGTAGCCACCGTAGTCCTTTATTGAGTGAAAGGGTTCTTGGGCATCATTGGAAAAACGAATCGATAAAAGACCTTTTTCCTTTCTTTCTTTCCTTTTTTTATTGATTTCCTAACTCATGATTACAACATAGAAAAAAATCTTCAAACAACCCCAGCTATCATTAATCTAGGCGTAGATATGTGCTGCCTGTAGGATATGAAGACTGAATCAAGTGATTTAAATTTGTTGTACACGCACCTTCTACAAAGTAAGCAGCACTTAAAAAAATGAAAAAATTTTTGTTTTGCAAAACCAATAAATTGCATTCAAAATAGTCCCCAATACAGCAAATCGAAGTATATGGAGTATTTTAGGTCATCGGCCGAGATGTCCTTTAGTTAATCAGTACAAGCCTTTCCGATGGCTTCTAAGTTCCCAAAACGCTTTTCTTTCATTGGAAAATAAATTTTTCCGAAAAGATAGATGCCAAATCAGGCGAATCTGAAAAGTTGTTGATAGATCAAATGCAATATTTAGTCTAAAAATCGGTCACAAGTGTCTATTGATGAGATGGCGTTGTTGATTTAACTTGTGTGGAACAGTCCTTTCTGTGGCCAAATATTTGGTTAAAATGCTATAAATTGATGTTGTTGAGATGCCTAAATTCAAAAGTCAAATTTAAATTAATTCAAAAAAGATTTTGGCTGATCATTGTTGAATTCATGCACAGTTTTGATGGAATCTGCGTTGTTCAAGGATTTCGGTTGGCCAACATGCTGTTCATTATTTACGTCCTACCGAACCTTTTTAAAACTTAGTTCATGAATTGAAATATTTCAGTAAAAGTTTAAAAGTTTCAAACAAAAAGTTTGTAATATTTACTCTTTGTTTGATACTAATTTTTGTACCAATGCACAGTGATTCGACTCCATACAACCGCGGGACAAAATTAGAAGGAGTGGTCCGTTCTTCATAAAATTTGGTATACTAGTTAATCATGGTCTGCTGAATTGAAACCTCCATTTTGTTCTTCTTAAACTTTTGTATTTTGGCAATGCCTGAGACTTAAATTTGAAAATTTCGTAATTTTTGGAGAGCTATAGCACGTGGTGTGTTGGCTAGATTTTTCAGATTTTACATTTCATCGGTAACGTCAACATTGATAATTGCAAAGAGTAACAGAAATTGTCTAAGAAATTGTTTTGCTTTTTTGCAGTTTCCTCAATTTTTCATGCTCATTGCATACTTTTAGGCATAAATAAAATAAAATTTGTAGAAAAATAGGTGTTTAGACCACTTTTCAAATTGGATTATTTTCTGAGATCGGAAAATATCGGAGGATGTAATTACATTATCCGACAAAGAAAGAATGCTTCTTAAAATGAAAAAAAAATCCAGGAACATACTTTCACATACTTTTTAAATATTTTCCTCTAAGTTTTGCCAATTTTCAGATTTTTAATTTAGAAAAATATTTTGAATTAAAAGTGAAGTAAAAGACTAAGCTTTGCAAATTTTGAGAAAATATTAAAAGCGAAAATGGCCATATCATTTCTTAATATATATTTTTACAATTATTTTTACTCAATAGACTAAAAAACAGAAAATATGTGTTTAAATTTTTTTGTGAAAAAATTTTTAACTTTGAGCCGCTTTTGCATAGACACTAATCAATTTTTTGCACAGATTTTTTGGGGTTTTCTTAGTTGGAGTTTTACCTTTCAAATGACATCAAAATCGTGAAATACTGAGACTATACATTTTTTGAATTTTGTCTATGGAACGAATCACTGTGCAATGATACAAACATACTGTCAGTTCAGATGCAATAACTTCGCTTCCAGTGAACCTAATATTATGAAAATTTGACTGAAAATCGGAAAAGGATATAACTTTCCAACACACTAACATAAATTATAGGTGACACTACCAGAAGATTCCCCATTTAAAAAGTTCTGTTGTTGGTTGGTTGGTTGGTGCTGTTGGTCCTTTTTCATAAGTATTTAGTTTTAAACGCACCTCTTGGACTCTGGGTGCATGAAAATCCGAGTGAAAGATTTGAAGAGTAAAACTACTTAAATAATTTCTAATTTTGGTAAAACTTTAGTAAGTCTTTAATATTAAACCATTTAAAGCCATTGCGTTCATTGAAGAAACGAGACTCGAGTGTTATTACCTGGTCTTGCGTAGACTGGATACTGATAGAGTAGAAGAGTACAGTCTCTACCTAGTAAAATCTTCTCTCTGATAGAAGACACAACCACTAAGAAATAATCTGTTTGTAAGACAAATGGTTCGGGTCCTCGCCTAGATTGGTTCACTACGGACAGATGACCTTAGCTATCCGTTGAGTGAGAGAGCGAAGGCTATGTGTTGACTTGGATGGAGAAAGGTACAAGGATTGTGGTGCAATTCGTCAAGTCAAAAGTGATAAAAGACTTTCCTTTGTACTCTCCCAACCAGCCCCCTCCCCCCATGACAATGTCTCTCCCATGACAATGTAATCAATAAGATTCTAGAAGTCATCAATGTGCGCGTTTTATACAAGAACTGAAATATAGAATATTTATCATATACAATTTTTCAACAAAATTTTTCATTACACTGTGCGACAGTACTTCTGACCCATCTAAATGTGGATATAGTTCAGTTCAGATCAGTTTTTTTTTTCTGATCCGATGTCCTTTTAAAAAGACTTAATAATTTAGAGCATATATGCATTTCAAAGATTTGTTTCAATATTTGCAGTTGTGCAATGATAAAAATGAAGATATCAAATTGAAGGGAAAAATTGTCGCTTTCCAACTAAATTTTCTATTTTGAACTTTTAGAACGAAACTATGTCAGTAAGGTCCTTTCAAATATGTATACTTTGATATCCTTGAGGTTTTTTAACGAATCCTCCTTATGTGAAATATTGATTTTATTAAATCCTCTTGCACATTAATTGCTTAATTAATAAATCAAATAATCCGCAAAGATTTTCAACATTGTTTGTACAAAATTTAATAATGCAATCAATTCAAGCTGTGCAGCAGCTCGTGGCATTTCAGTGCCATTAAAACGCCACAACGAATCAAATCAGTGGTTTTCAATGCAAACTATTTCATTATTTAAGCATTATTTTAACGCAAATTGCATTAAATGCCTGGATCCCCATTGTGATTTTTGCACACAAGTGCCTAATGACCAATAAATAATTAAGTTCTTTTATGGTGACAACAAATAAACGCTAATCAACAACCTAAGCCATTAAAGTTTTGCCCTCTTCTGCATACCAAACTTCAAATGATTAAATGCAGAGAAAGAAAAAAGCAGCACAAAAATTATATCAGAGCATACAAAAACAATACGAGAAAATAAAACAAACAAAAAAATGAGTAAACAAAGCAAATAACTAATTGATGTAGACATGACAACAGTCGATTACGTTACGCTGGCATATGGCCTAAAATCAACAACAGCAACAAATGAGGAAACTGTCATCGCATCAACAAATTCCACGAAAGACAACATCATTTTTTTTTTAATAAATATTCACATTCACATTAATTTACTGAGTTGACAAATTTCGCTGGCATTCAACTGCAAGCAGCGCGACGCCAACCATATCCACTGTTGCGGCTATGACTGCTGTTGTTGTTGCTGCTATCCTTGATTATAGTTTATGTTGTTGTTTACGGTGTCGCGTAAGCGTTGCGCATAATGTGCGCCCAACACTTGGCCCCACGCACTCACTCAACGCACACGCGCACACACCCACTCACTTACTCGCACACGCCAACCAACGCAACAACGCTGCCTTAATGACAGTCACGTGTAATGGTACACTGCTTCATAGCGGCGGCCTTTTGCCACATTTACGTAACCCCAGGCAACGCTTAACCCATTGCTGCCGCATAGGTATTTAAATATTCATAGAAAAGTTTTCCTAGTAACTAAGTATGCAGTGTTGTCACAAGAGGAGAGGAGAGATCTTGAAACTTGTGAGAGATAAAACACAGATTATTTTTGCACTTTATTAAGAAAAGATGAGGAAATTTACTGGGTTTTGGGCAAAAAAAATTTCTATGATTAGTTAAAATTTGGACAATGGAAAAAAATCAGAGTTTGATGAAAAATAATTGTTTGTATTTTTTCTATTGGAATAGTCACATTTGTCCAGTTTTCTTGTGATTGTAAGCAAAAATGAAAAAGTTGAGAAATGGGGAAAAAATCTAAAATTCTGGGTCTGGGCGCAACAAATTTCTATGATTAGCCCATTTTCGGCCGCTACCAAAAATAGCCAATATTTTTTTAATTCCTTTTAAGGACTTACATTTAGCACCTTAATCAAGAATATTTTTGGATGTTTTTTTTTTAAAAATTTTTTTTATAAATTAATAAAAATTGAATTTCAAATAAAAACAAATATATATGTACAAGTATATAGTTTTAGTCCAATAATAATCAAGCATGAAAACAAACAATTGTTGGCTTACATATGTACATACATGACGACTTCTGGCCAATAGTCGATTTTTCGACCACTGAAAAGTACGCGGTGCTGAGAGGTAAAAATATTTTCATAATCTTATGGATATCAATTGATTGTGGTAATGTGGTCTTTAGGCTTCGTAAATAATCAATAATAAATCAATAATTTGAAAAGGTTATATATTTTTCAGAATATTCAAAATATGACCAAAAAATGCTTTTTTTCGTGCCTTCGCCAATATCTCTAAATTTATCTTTTTAAAAAAAAATTATTAATTCGAGGGGTTACCAAAAGACCAAAGCTATTTTATGCATCAAAAGTTCAAAGATATAATGTCTAAGTGCAGAGCTACTCTCCTTCAAAGTGGCTGGTCAAAAAATCGACCAGCGGTCGAATATGGGTTAGTTAAAATTTGGGCAATGGAAAAAATCGGAGTTTGATGAAAAATAATTGTTGTTTTCATTGAAATATTAACATTTGTCCAGTTTACTTGTGATTGTAAGCAGAAATAAAAAAGTTAAGAAGTGAGAAAAAATCTAAAATTCATGAAAAGTAGTTTTTCGTATAGTTTGTATTTACAGAGTCGGGTAATTTCAGAAAATGCAAAGAAAATGGTGTCAAGAAACCTTGGAGCATATTCTTTGCTCTGTCTGACTAAATCAAGACTGCGCCTTAGTCACTTAGGGGCCTTTGTTCTTCTCTGGGTTAGATGGGGACCCCAAGTACCACATTTAGTCAGTGTTGAAGTTCGATAGGAACGTTCACATTTTTTTACGTTGATCCTTAATACTAAGGACTCACTATAACCACTAACTGGTACCGCTAGGGAGCCAACAGGACCTAACCTAATCTTCTATTGAAAGCCTGTGGTCGTATTTGACCAGTTTTTTCTGATCATTAGGAGATTCAAACTAGAAATGTTTGTCTACCAGTTCGTCTGTTTGTCAGCTGTGACATATGTGCAAACAATTTGAAGGATTTATGGGAACTTTGTAGGACATTTTTTGCTTCTGTCCGACTTAATCAAAACTGCGCCTTACTCATTTTGAGGCCCCGATCTTCTCTGCGTTAGATGGATCTCCATGTACGATACTTCGTTGCTGCTAAACCGCGATAGGAAATCCAAATTCTTCTACGTTGATCCGCAACACTAAAGAACTCTAACTGGTACCGCTAGGGACCCCACAGGGTCTATGCGAGGCCGACTAGTTTAACCTGGTCTAATCTAATATAAACTTTTATTGGAAGCCTGTGGTCGTATTTGGCCGGTTTTTTCTGATCGTTCAGAGATTTAAACTAGAAATATTTGTCTACCATTTCGTCTGTTTGTCAACTGTGTATGAAAAATTTAAAGGATTTATGAATTGTACTGGAATTTTCAATGAGGATTGTGGTTGAATGATAGATATGATTCTTCTAATTTGTAGCTGGGTTAATACTAATTAAAGAAACATAGATCTCTTTATATTAATTGGGATAATCAGGAACTGTTCGATACATAAAATTAAATATGAAAATCTTTTACTTAATATAATTTTTCATGCAAAAATATGTCATTGAAAAACAAATTTGTCTCTATAAGGTATTCTAATAAAAGAACATAATTTGATTTGTGTAACAAAATGCGTTGGAAAAAACGGTATTGCATACAAATACATCCTTTAAACAATAAACAATAAAATTAAAAAAAAACGGGTGAAATATGTGGTATCACAATGGGCCTTAGACACTCTTAGGCCTTCGGGTGTATGTTTTAACCACCATAACCTAACCAAATCTAATATTGTATAAATAATAAATTTATTGGAACACTGATTTGCAGACTTAGTCTCCATAAATTTCGATATCTATGGGCCACCAGGATCGTGCGATTTCTTTCTTTGGGGTTAAGTGAAATCTTTGATTTTTGAGAATAGATTACAAACCATTTCTAGGCACAAGGCCGAGTTTCAATGAGTCCTCGGTGAGATAGAACCACGTTTTTGTCCAAATATTGAAAATTGAAAAAATTAAAAGATCTGTTTTCAGAGTTGCATGAGCCGCTTGCCATGTATTTTATTCTATATTTAATCAGAATCTGTCTCCTTTACAATGCACTAAAAATTCACTCAATAAATATGCGTTTTATTTGCCAACTAAATCGTGCACTTTATTTGCATCATTCATTTCATGAATCCGAAGCTTCCAGTTGAATATTTAAATTCTCATTGTAAATCACCAAAATATCTAAGATCTAAGATCTTACATCACAACTTCTATATCCTGTAGAAACTTTGTGATGATCTATGGTACAACGACATCTAAGGTCAGGCGGAATAGGTTAATGGTACGCAAAGCTCGTCGCTGCGGGAGCGCCGAGCAGTAGCAAAATATTGCCTGCACTTGATGGCAATGCGGGGAAAGCTTTTAAGACATTTGTAATTAAGTTGTCAGTGGATTTGTTGCTAACAAATGAATGAAAACATAACACCGTCATGCACACGTTCACACACACACACACACGAACGCCATTAGCGTAGCTGTAGTTGTAGACACATACACATACATACACACTGACATATCATATAGACACATAGATACGCGTAGCACAGCACAGCGTGAATAATGCGAACGGATATAGGAGAGGAAATGTGCATTGGGGAAGTGCCTGTATGAATGTGTTTATATGTGTGCGTGTGCGTGTGCGTGTGAGTTTGTTGGTTGATTGTCGTAGCGGTAAAAGCTTTTAGATTATTTCTTGTGGGAAATCGAAGTATTGTAACGTTTTGCAAATCACGCTTAAGTGATTCTGATTCTGCCTTTGCATTTTTCCTGCAACATATGTGCGGGCACGGCCCCGCCTATTCCTCCCCTCACCATGCACACCACTGTTGGGGCTTTGTTTTATTTCATCTTGTGTTGTCTGTAGGCAATTTGGTGTATGTTAAGGCAATGCTGGCGCACAACAAGACATTTACGCTGCATATAATCTGAGTTGTTTGCTTAGAAGGAGTGAGATGACCGAATGATTTCATGTTAAAGTGCAAGTGTGTAGGCCACAGTTGGGCTTTAGAAGTGAGAAAGTGTGTGACACTCATTAAGTTTCTGGGTCTTAGCTTGTGCTTCTGTCAGAGCTTATTAATGGCTGGACCTGGGGCGTAGTAATGAAATCGCCCGCAGCAATTAAGACGCCAAGCAGTGTGCGTGCAATTTTATTGCTGACCATTGCGGAAGTGAATTTGCTTATGTGTATGAAATTTAAGTGCTCGACAGGTGGAGAGCAAAAGCCAATTAACCCAGGGAAGAGTTCGTTGTAAGAAACTGTTATTAGATATCAGGAAATTTGTGGCATTTTGTTGTATTTGAAATTATTAACTACCTTATTTATTACACCGTGCGACAAAAATAAAAAAAATTGTTCACAACGGAAAAAATCCATATGGGCGTGAGAGACAAAGAGAGACTAGAGACAAAATATAGTAATACTGCGCACTTAGTTTTTTATTTCTACATCCTTTGTCCCTTTTAAAAGGACTTCAAAATTTTGAAGGGGATAAAAAATAAAAAATAAATAAAAAATACTTAACCTCGTTAGAATATGGCGATATGTATATCAAATAAAAGAGGAAAGGCTTAAGAATTGAAATAAAATTCATTTTTTATCTATTTGTAAAAAAAGGATATGAAAAAGGTCCTTTGAAAATTTTAATCCTTTATATCTTCAAAATGTATATAGAATTTTCTTGAAAAGTAATATAGTAATACTGCGCACTTAGTTTTTTTTATTTCTACATCCTTTGTCCCTTTTAAAAGGACTTCAAAATTTTTAAGGGGATAAAAAATAAAAAAAATATAATGTCTATCAAATGAAATAGGAATGGCTCAATAATTGAAATAAAATTAAATATTTATCTATTTGTAAAAAAAGGATATGAAAAAGGTCCTTTGAAAATTTTAATCCTTTATATCTTGAAAATGTATATAGAATTTTCTTGAAAAGTAATATAGTAATACTGCGTACTCAGTTTTTCATTTCTACATCCTTTGTCCTTTTAAAAGGACTTCAAAATTTTGAAGGGGATAAAAAATAAAAAATAAATAAAAAATACTTAACCTGGTTAGAATATGGCGATATGTATATCACATGAAAGAGGAAAGGCTCAAATTTAATTTAATCCCCTTTAATTTTGTATCCCCTTCAAAATTTTGAAGTCCTTTTAAAAGGACATAGGATGTAGAAATGAAAAACTGAGTATGCAGTATTACTATATTTGGCCTCTAGTTTCACGCCCATTTCCGGTGTGAAATTTTTTTTTTATTTTTGTCGCAAGGTTTTAAGTATTAAATTTTCAATATTTTATTTAGTTTTGTAATAAATGTTTGTGTTTACTCAAATATTTATTGCTGCAAACGCGAAACCTGTGCATTGCGTGAAAATGGACATTATTCAATTCAATTTAAGTTTTCACTATTTTGTTTATTTAGCGGATTTATTGTTTGCATATGCAACAGCAGCTCCACGTTTATCACATGGACACTGTTGACAGCGAGTCCTTCGATTTATTTTAATAATTTCCGCTACAATATTTGCCACATGCGTGTGTTTGCTATCCGCTTGTCTTCTTTGTATTTACATAATCAATTTCCATTTAATAAATAAGTTTCAAATAACTGAAACTGTACGCTGAACTATAGCACACACACACACATACAAAAATACACACATACGCGGAAGCAGCAGCAGTAAATGCGCAAATTGACAACACTCAACGCTGCAGCGCCGACATTTTGCCCCCAAAGTGAACATTTCCATTATTAATAAACACTCATTAAGTGATTATCATAGACAATGACGCTGTGATGGCGCTCAAACTGTTGCCATCACTGTCGCTGTCAGTGCGCACGACAACAATGCCAACGCCAACGAGTGGCAAGTGGCCGTAGCAGTGACACTGACGGGGACAGTTGAGTGGCCGCAGACAGTTGGAAGAACGGTGGCGTGGCGCCAGTAAGCGTAAACTTCAATTACTCACAAAACGTGCGGCATAGCGGAGACTAGAAAGACAAAACAACAACAAAAAAAGCATCAATTATAACAACAATAACAACAACAACAATAGAAAAACTCAATGAAGTACAACAAATGAATGAATGTTGTTAAATGAACAACAACACTGGATAAATCTAACTACACAACTGAAAATGGAGATTGAAAAAAATGCAACATACTTTCATAGAGTTGGGAGACTCGTCCATCTACATATGTACATCTACATCTATATATGTATATAATAATGAATGAATGTCTGTTTGTTTGTTTGTTTATTGGTCACACGACACTAAAATTTAAAAACTAGACGGCCTATTGAGCTGAATCTTTTACGGAATGTTCGTCTTGACTAAATCTCGGTAAACCACATAGTGCGAATAGGACTCGACAGGTGGGCGTGGCACCTCCCATACAACTTACATTTTTAATATGGAATAACATCGGAGTTATAGGTCCGACAGCATTAAAATTTGGTACAGCATTTGGGTACGGCTTAGACATCTCGTTCTAGTGGCAAAATTTTATGGGCCATGGACAAGGGGCGTGGCACTTTTCAAGCGACCCAAATCTTTTGAATAACTTTGTAACTGCAGGTCACACATCAATGACACTTGGCACAGACTTACGATTTACACATGTCCTTCGATAGGAGGAATAAGGTGGGTATTGGGCGAGGGGGCATGGCACCGCGCATACAATCCAAATTTTTAATTAATTTATTTAATTTAATAATTTCCATAGATGTGCAATTTTACTGCTAAAATTTTATAATAATTTTTTTATTTTTTTATTTGACAAGAGGCGTGGCAAATTTTGAGTGATTCAAATTTTCCGCGTAACTTTGGAACTATAAGTCGCACATCAATGAAACTGGGTCGCCCTTCGACTTGAAGAATGGATTGGGTATCACATAAAAGGGGCGTGGCATCGCCCATAGAACTAAAATCTATATACATATAATTGCTTTCCCTGATTTATTGACTGACTGATTCATCACCGCCCAGCTTAAACCGCTAAAGCTACAAACATGAAATTTGTACTGTAGATAAATTTAAGGGGGCAGTCAGGTAGAATCGACCATGTTTTTAAGTAATTTTTTTTTCATACAACTTTTTATTCCACATTAAAAATTTTTTATATGTTATTGTACATAGTTTTGAGTACTGAACAAAATTTTTTTATAAATTTTCGTTTATATCCGGGGGAGATATGGGCGACCGGAAGACGCCATTTTGAAATCTGGCTGACACGATTTCTCCATTTTGGATGATCTGAAACATACCAAACAAATTTCATTTTGAAGTACAAATGAATGGCTCTCGTTTGACCTATAACTGTAAAAAAATATTAATAAATAAACATTTAGTGCAATTGTAAAGTTTTTTCCTCTTTTTTTGCTTGTTTTTTGTTAATAATTGTGTCATAACGTTGTTACATAATGATCGTAGTTCACGCGATAGCCAAACCTTTTCTGAACATGTAAAAAAAAGTTGTAAGCAAATCAGTGCAGTAGATCGGCCGTAATCGTGTCAGCCAGCTAAAAAAATACTGTTTTGAGAAAAACGTCTTAAAGATCTTGCTAAAATTATCAATATCATTTCCAATCTCATTTTCAATCGCTTTCGGATACTATCCGAGGTAAAGGAAGGTTTCTACATGATTCCTAAGGGTTTAAATAGACCAAAACTGCAAAGAAAAAATTTTCGATTTTTTGAAAAAAATCTACCTGATCCCTTAAGAAAATAAACTTCGGCTAAGATGGGATTTTTGAAATTCGGGATATATAGATCTATATCTATATCTCGGGCAAAACATGGGTTAAAGTGTTGTTGTTGTTTCATTAGTAACCCATCAGGGCCTGCCTGTCCATTTACCTAACCTAACTTAGTTAGAAAGTCTGCAAAGATTGCTGTTGTCTGGCTAAACATACTAAAGAAATGATCTATGGCTGACTTTAGGTTATATAAGGTCAGGGATTAGGGGATTAAGGATTTTAGGTTTGTTAGGGTAAATGCAAAAATAGTCGCACTACTACATGGAGGCCATTTTGATCCATTGCGAGTCCCTTACCAAAGTACATATCACCTATGAGTCATAGAATGCACCATTTCCACTTCTCCAGTGTTTATTAGGTCCACAGAATAGAACTTTGATCCCATGATGCAGAGTCATCAATTAACGACCGTTTTTAGGACAAAGTGGTTTCTAAAGTGGAGTGCTACTTCCCTGATTTGGCCAGAACAGGACCTTAACTTTTAGGTCACCCTACTTCAGTGGCGGATTCAGAGGGGGTTTTGGGGGTTGAAACTCCCCCGAAATATTAGGATCGACTTTAAAACAACATACAAATTATAAGGAATTTTTTTGGCATTTTATGAATATTAAAGAATTACTTTTTGAAACCCCCCCCGAACTATTTTTCTGAATCCGCCCTTCCCTACTTTGATAATCTTATCGAACTTTAGACCTTTAACATCAACGTGGTTATCATTGAACCCAGATAGTTTCCTCAAACTATCAGCGGTGTATAGTTCAAAGGGAAATCTGTCAATAAATAACAAAATGGATGTAACTTGTCAAACTCTGTTGAGAATTTTGATTAGTGAAAACATAAATGTTTATACATATTGCTGAACTGTGGCGCCTTTCGTCCAGTCAAGTCTGCAGAAGCTGCAGACACTTTGTGTGATACTGTCCGTCTCTGCAGGAATGCCAATTTCCAACTCTGGGGTCAAGATTTCTCTGGGCAAAAGTTGAAATCTCGAATCTGTTCCCCCTCGTTAAGAGATTGAACTAGTTTCGAGACTGTTGGTTAGGTACAGAGAAATATAGAAAAGGATGCTCAATAGGCGATTTCGGCTTCCGAGTGGAAGTGTGCTCTGTGCCTCATACACCTTTCCCCACCTAACCTTACATACTTATGATCGGTCTCTGACCTAAAACTATCTCTTGACTGATGATTTGCTGAAGTGAGTCACTTTCTGGGTCCTTTTCAACTTTCGTTTACAGACATTTGAATGGATGTGAAGGTGAGCCAAGAAACTTATCTATGAATACACATTCTTCAAGCACTCGCACTTCTTAGCAATCTATTGTAATTACTATCGCGTATAATGTGTCCTCATGGTCCCCGAGTATTCTCCACTAAATTCGAAAAGTTGTCTTCTCAACCTAACCTTACTTAACCTAACATAAACATACGAATATGAAAAATTAGTCGTAAAACTTTAGCTGAAACGAGCAACGGCTGTTGACAAGCCATAATGCCGCCAACGATAATTATTGCACGTGTATGGTAATTGCACTGCTTATAATTTTATTACTGTTATCACGCCACAGGCGTCACAAAATTCGCCTAAGCTTTGGCGCAACAGTCGTCAAAAGGGACGAGCAACAACAAAGAATGAAATGAATACCAAAAGCTACGCACATTTCATTATGAAATGTTGTAAAAACGACATGAAAAAAATGTTAAAATTCTTTGGCGTGCACAGTGGTTCGTTGTCATACCATCGAAAGGGAAAATATGCTTGAAGAAGTGTTTCGAAATTGCTGAAATTTGTTGTTGATGCGGGTGAATAAGAATGCATAAGGATGCGTTGAATTAAAAAACTAAAATGTTGAATTAATTAAATTAATTTTGTCCTTTTAAAAGGACTTCAAAATTTTGAAGGGGATAAAAAATAAAAAAATATAAAAAAGACTTAACCTCGTTAGAATATGGCGATATGTATAGCAAATGAAAGAGGAAAGGCTCAAGAATTTAAATTAAATTGATATTTTATCTATTTGTAAAAAAGGATATGAAAAAAGTCCTTTGAAAATTGTAATCCTTTATATCCTTGACATTTTATGTAGAATTTTCTTGAAAAGTAAGTATGTTAAAACCCCAAATCTCCTGGCTCACGTGTCAAAATTTCATTATTCTCGCTTCAGTGATTTTGTATCTTTTTATTATTTAAAATACTGATACTCAAATAAATTATAATTTTTGTACTTCATTAGAATTGCAGCTTCCACCTTTTTTTTAATAACTTTCGAACCAATAAAGTTAGAGTAATGAAATTTTCACACGTTATCAAGGAGATTTTGGGTTTTAACATACTTACTTTTCAAGAAAATTCTATGTAAATTTTCAAGGATATAAAGGATTAAAACTTTGAAAAGACCTTTTTCGTATCCTTTTTTTACAAATAGATAAAAAATTAATTTTATTTAAATTCTTGAGCTTTTCCTCTTTCATTAGATATACATATCGCTATATTCTAACGAGGTTAAGTCTTTTTTATATTTTTTTATTTTTTATTCCCTTCAAAATTTTGAAGTCCTTTTAAAAGGACAAAGGATGTAAAAATGAAAAACTGAGTACGCAGTATTACTATACTTGGTCTCTAGTTTAACGCACATATGGATTTTTTCCCGGTGTGAAAAATACTGTCGCACGGTGTTATCTTTAAGTTGAAGTATTTTCAAAATTTTTTTAGTCAAAATATTGTTTTCAATATGATCCTTTAACCAATTTCCTTTGTAGGAATTACTTTGATAAAACCATAAAAATTACTTTAATGCCAAAAATAGTATATCGACCTATCAAATGAGCCTTTTTCAAAGTGAGGCTTCATAATTGAATTTAATGAAAACAATATTTATCAATTTTTGCCCACTGTGCAATAGGCCGCACTTAAGAACGCACACTGCATACACGTACGTTCACACATTCGTTAAGTGCCGGCTGCCAGCTTCATTTCATGCGCCGTCCACAAGAAGCCGTCTTTGTTGCTTTTATTGCGGCTGTTGTTTCTTTTCACTTCCGCTGCTGCTGCTTTGCATGGCGGCATCAATTGTGGCACATTGTGTGGCATAAATGTCTTTATGCTTTTATTTTTATTTTCATATTTTTCTCCATATGGTTTTTGTCCTTTTCGCACTCGAGTCTGCTCGAGTCTGTTGTTTTGTTATGCATTGTTTTAAATTCAGAGATCGTAGATGATTTTAACGCTATTATGTTAAGCATTTCGCTCTTTTGGCACTTTCTGCCACTTTTCTTCTCATCATTCGCAGCTTCATCTTCATCTTCATCGTCATCAATGGCAACGTTTCCCTTTTCTCCGTGTTGCCTTTCCTGTCCGCACAAACGTTTGCTGCATGCGAATTTTCCTGCCACTTTTGTGTGTTTGTCGGTTTGCTCTGGCGCCACCACTTGGCGGTTTTCTGCGCCTCATAACAATAGCAACAACAATAACGGCAGGCAATAATCAGCGCTGAAATGTAGAGAAACGTTTGTGCGGCATCGTTCAGCGGTTTTCGCTTGTCTGGTGTCGTGCACGTTCACCGAGTTGACCATCAGAATGGTTGCGACTACGTGACCGAGTTTATTAAGTGACAGCTAAAATGTGTTGCCGTATTTGATTTTAATTTGACAGTTTGTCTTTACAAAATCTAATTACTTTCATTAGGGTGGTACGTGAAGATGTTTCAGTCTGGTTGAGATTTAACTAAATTGCTGAGGCGATTCGGCGGCCAGGATAGCTGATCAATAATGCAATTCGATACGGCAATCAGATTTGGTTTAGGGAATCTTATCAGAAAATGAGCAGTTTGAGTTGGGCTATATTTGAGTTGTAGAAATAAATGCTTACAAACGGAGCGCTTTGAAGGCCATTAATAATGCAATCGGGCTGCGGGCCAATATTTTGATTGCCAACATACGCGCGTCGGCCTTGCTGGTTGAAAAGGAGTTGATTAATGATGCTTGGTTGATGCAGTTCAAGGATGGTTGGGTTGTTTTGCAGCGATTTATGTAAAGAATGATATGAAATTTGTATGAGGTTAAGTTAGAGAATTTATAAGCGTCTTTGAAGCGAGTTTTGCATACAATTTTACATGTTTGGCTGTATGTCTGTACTGGTAGGCTATATGTGAGGGTGTTTGGGTGTTAAACACCTCCTTTAGCCCATCATTAATACAAATTTTCAGTAGCTCTGCTCGCTTAACTGCCAAACTAGCAAAACAAGCCTTTCTGATTGAAGTTTTGTTAGTAACTTCATCAACAAATAAAAAGTAGTTTTAAGACTTTTTCAACATATTTTTTTTCTAATTATTAAACATAATTATGAGCAAATTAACACTTGATTGTCTTATACCCATGACAGACATCCAAATAGTACAAAAATCATGATAGTAAAAAATACCAATGTCTGTCATAACACTACTCGTCAAAAAATGGGTTCATCGCGTGCTCCTAAAAACAAAAGTATTGTTTAGACTAATCTTCGGCTGCTGAACACGAAACTGAAAATCAAAACATTTTCTTAAGAAGCGTTTTCGAAAAATCTTCGAAAAACACGTTTTTTTCCTCTTATTTCAGTTATGAGCACATATTTTGGTCCTGAAAGTTAAAAATAGAAAATTTAGTTAAAAGGAGACAGTTTTTCTCCTTCATTTGATACCCATATCTTCATCATTGCACAACCGCAAATATTTAAAAAATATTTGAAATGTGTATATCCTTAAAATTTTAAAGTCCTTTAAGAAGGTTTTTGGGACAGAAAATAAAAAACTGACTATGCCAAGATACTATAAATTACCTCTAGTTTCACGTATATATCAACATTTTGATGGGTCTCGGAAAAATAAAAAAATTGTTTCGCACGGTGTAATAAATGAAAAGTTGGTGTTTTCACTCCGTGCATCATAACTTTGTCATTTTTCTTTCAATTCTATTGATGTTAGGCTTAATATTTGCTCAACTAATATATCTTTCATCTTCGATTTTAAAACCATAGGAGATCATTTTGTTTATCTATATAAAAACCATTCGAAAATGTATAATTTTTGAAAATGGTCAAACAATTCAATTTTTTCAAGTTTCATCGTCAATAACTTCCCCAAATCTCCTCAGATTTGGACAATCTATATATCGTTGGAAAGGTTAGTTAATTACTTTCTGAACGACGGGGCGGAGTGTTAGTCGGATTGTCGGTTTACGAGATATGTGCTCATAACTGAAATAAGAGGGAAAACACGTGTTTTTCGAAGATTTTTCGAAAACGCTTCTTAAGAAAATGTTTTGATTTTCAGTTTCGTTTTCAGCAGCCGAAGATTAGCCTAAAAAATACTTTTATTTTTGGGAGCATTTTTCGTGTCAAGTAGTGTAATTTTTAAATTTTTTGTTCGGAAGCAACTGGATTTTTTTACAATCATATTTAGTAAACAAATCCAGTAGAATACCACGAACATGAATAGGTTTTTTCAGTTTGCTACGAAGGGATTCAACTGAACATACTTTACAAATACAACAAAATCGCTATCATCAATTATCATACTGACAATTTTGGCAGGGAGAGTTTGCTGAAGCAATACGAAATGTGAGACAAGGCCGCAGGCGGCTCAAACGTTTTCCTTCTGGGAACTAAAGACGACCATAAATCAATATCTGACCCCCCACAAGAATTTGATGAGGACAAATAGAAGCAGAGTAAACTGTATTGCAAACAAAAGATTTAAACGATTGAATTTAGAATAGGATTTTTATTAATTTTTAATTTTTTTCAATTTTTGTTTAAACTGCTGTGGCTTTACAATTTTGTTTTAAGGTTTTATTCAAAAATGCATTCTGATCTAAAAAAACTTTTTTCTTAAATTTCTGAGCAAGGTAAATCTACAGATTTAGCTATCATAACATCAACCATTTTTTCTAAATATTTTATTTGATCTGAAAAGGTATTTCTAGGTTTTTTAAGACCTGATTGACCTAGTTTACAGACATTTTTATTTTATGTACGATATGTGTTTTAATACTTAGAGCTTTCATTGTAGTAGTATGAAAGTTAAATGTGTGTCAGGCGTATTACTTCGTTCTGCCTTGGCAAAGATTAATTAATCTACATGAAGTCTTAGATAAAATGGCCTAAACTAATAACAGACGTTTTGTTTCATACACACACCGTGCCACAAAAATTAAAAAAATTGTTCACACCGGAAAAATTCCATATGGACGTGAAACAAGAGACCAAATATAGTAATACTGCGTACTCAGTTTTTCATTTATACATCCTTTGTGCTTTTAAAAGGACTTCAAAATTTTGAAGGGGATAAAAAATAAAAAAAAAATAAAAAAAACTTAACCTCGCTAGAATATGGCGATATGTATATCACATGAAAGAGGAAAGGCTCAAGAATTTAAATAAAATAGTTTTTTATCTATTTGTAAAAAAAGGATATAAAAAAGGTCCTTTGAAAATTTTAATCCTTTATATCCTTGAAATTTTACATCGCATTTTCTTGAAAAGTAAGTATATAAAAACCCAAAATCTCCTTGATCGCGTGTCAAAATTTCATTATTGTCGCATCATTAATTTTGTATCTTTTTATTATTTAAAATACTGATACTCAAATAAATTAGAATTTTTGTACTTCATTAGAATTGCAGCTTCCGCCTTTTTCTATTCAATGTAAATAGAAATTATATAAAGGATTCAAATTTTCAAAGAACTTTTTTCATATCCTTTTTTTTACAAATAGATAAAAAATTTCATTTATTTAAATTCTTGAGCCTTTTCTCTTTCATTCGATATACATATCGCCATATTCTAACGAGGTTAATTGTTTTTTACATTTCTTAAATTTTGTATCCCCTTCAAAACTTTGAAGTCCTTTTGAGTACGCAGTATTATTATATTTGGTCGCTAGTTTCACGCACATATAGATTTTTCTCGGTGTGAAAAATGCTGTCGCACGGTGTAACAGACTTTTTATTTCATATTATAAGACTGTATTTTTATTAAAACGAAACGTCTTTTCTCAAAGTAATGTAATTTGTCCAAAAATTCAACCAAAAATTTTGAACTATCATTTTGGCTATAAATATTTCGTAGTTGGCGGAAACTTTAGTAAACGGAACAGAAATTTTGATGAGAAATTTGAACAATTTTGACGCATTCTTGAATGTTGTAGTTTTATCTTATGGCAAAATTGTGATCGTGATGGAATACAAATGAAAGCAAAAAGTTGTCAAAGCTCAGACTTTAATATTGTTACGAAAATTACTTCTCTAAGTTCGTTTTGGATTGTGCTTGAAAATAAAACCACTTCAATTACTCAGCGCAAAACGCAGTCAGAAACCAACAATCGCTTTATTTACAAATTTACACTTGTTACTACTTTACACTACTACTATTGCCTGTTTCCCCTTTGCTTGCTCACCACAGACTCCACCCTCTGCGCTGCACACTGCTGCTTTTATACTGGTTTTCTTATCGTGCCGAAGTTTCTTGTACATTCCAGTTGTACTTCCTATCTCGATCGTTCTAGCACAGCCTATTACCGCCGCGAACCATCCTTGCCATATCGTAGTTATAGCCAACCGGCCGTCCTCCAAAGTGCATGCCTAAAAGTATGCTTGGAAAAGCATTCACAGCACAGAGTGCCTCATCGTTACAATATTGAAAAACTATAATAAAGGATATGTATGTATTTTAGTTTTTATTTCTAGAGTGTGTCAAATTTACCAGAAAACATTTTTTGTTTAAACCATTTCATGACCGAGTTCTGGCCTATGTCATGTCTGTATATAAGTCAGAAGTGTTTTAATTTGATATTTTCCTTTCTATCTTTTTAGCCTGGTTTTATAGCGCACTTGCTTTTCAATCCAGAGGTTCTAGGTTCGATTCCTAGTTCGGGCTGGTTAAACTCTCGTCTACTTCTATTGCTATCCACAATAAGTAGATGAGAATTACAAGCAATGGACAAGTGTTCTTGTGGCATCTAATCGTGCAAACCTTAAAGAGTGAAAGAAAAACTGTCGGCTAAAATTTGCAGTCAGCTTTAAACTGTCGGCCCCATCATCCCTTCCGCCATCCGTTTTAAAAAACATGCAACACTCTTTATTCACGTTTCATAATACATACACATAAACTTTTCAAACGGCTGAAATTGTGGCATCACAACAGGCCACATAGGCTCAAGCATGTCTCATACAGAGGCAGCCATCGCAACCTAATATTATTTTGTATTCTTTCAAATATAAATAAATATGATTGGCGAACTAATTCACTGAAGAAACCAAACCAGATATTTGCATGATAATGAAAACATTCCAGTGCCAATCAGAACACATACAACATACTATACACAACCTGGGCTTTACAAGTCACACATCTTACTGCCTGAACAGAATGCCGTAGCTGTGGCTGCAGTTGTGGCTGTGTTAGGACCTGTTGAAAAAAAGTTGAAATGTATGAATTTGTATCAATGTGCGCACAATGCGTAGCTGTGGCTGTGACCTTTTTCGCGGCACACGTTCGACACTTTCAACATTTTACATTTTATTTTCAAGTATCAACAATAAAAAATATATCATGGAATAACATATATTAAAAATAATGAAATTCTTTGCAATTGGTGCAAGTTTCATATCACGTTGAAATCTTTTAAACAATCAAACTTTTAGCATTTTTTTATTCGCATTGTTTCACAACTTTCGATTGTGGCGACACACATTGTGATCAGCTGATGTTGCTGCCACATCGCTGGTTGTGGTTGTGCTACAGCATTCTGTTAAGATTATATAGTAGTTAAGATTATAGAGACACATTTTTGCCAGACAACTTTTCAAAAACCATTTTAACACCTAAAACCATAATGCATAAAGAAACTCTCATCATCTTCATTACTTTCATCACCTGCAATTTCCCTAAAATGTGCGCAATTTTATGGCCATTCAACTTGATGAATGACGAGACTTGATGATGATGAAAAGTTCAACTTTTCGGCTGCAAGTAAAGTCAACTTAAGGTTGTTGAAATTGAAGTGAAAATTTGCGCATAAAATATAATTATACTTTGTTGTAATTAATATACTTGAGAACTTTTTCGAAAATGAAGTCTAAACACTTTTTTGAACTTTTCTTGTGCGCCACATCACGAAACCAAGGTGCATCTTCACACTCACTTTAATGCATTTGACAGTCTTTAAAGCAGAAAATGATAACAAAAATAAAGAAAAACACCAACATTCGAAAAATGTGGCATGAGGAATGCGTAAAATACTTTGTAAAGTGCCATTTCCGCGCGCATGCAGACGCGCCACACTGCCACTTTTGCGCTCATTTGCGCCGCTCAACAATGGCAACATATAAATTTCCTCTTCAACCTCAGAAGATATACAAGAAATCCCGACGAATAAAATAAAATATGTCTAACCGAAAAAAAATGCCAACAAAAAATGCGAAAATTGTGACATGAGAAATGAAAAATTGAAGTGAAAAAAATCACAGAAAATTTAATTTCCTCAACGCAGTTGTGTTGCTGCGCAAATTGAAGCGCCACGATTTTTCATAACCTGCTCATCCTGTGCGCAGGTCCTTACTATAGGTTAGAGTGTGGCATACATTTCGGTAGGAATGAAAATAAACAGCTCAAGCCGCTGACAGTGCGTTGCGACGGCGCACAGTGTCGCGAGTCCATAGTAGCGAGGGACAAAAATAGAAGGAATAGTCGTACGACAATAAAATTTTGTACATATGATTTTGTTATAAAGAGAAGTTAATACGCCAAAAATTACCTCAATCGCCCCACGGACACGCCCGCCTCCCATACAAACCAAATACTAAGGTGACAGTATCTCGGAAACTATAAAATGACATTTGGTACAGCCACTCATATCATCAATATAAAGATATATACAAAAAATGGTGTTGATCAACCTACAAATACGCTTGTAACAAAAAGAGGAAATATTACAAAAACTACAAATAACTGTGGATACTTATGCGCACCTAAGTAATTTCAAACCCAAATAGAAAATAATAATACCTTTTATTAAATTCAGTAAAGCATATATTTTCATTAAAAATTACAATTTGTTAATCTGTACTGCTAGGACAATCGGTTTCCGATGATGAGTTATTCCAATTAAACCCTCGACATCTATTTTTGAAAAAATTTTAAATTAAATTTTTTTTAATATTGCATTATATCAGAGTTTCGGTTTTCATGTTTACCTTTAATTTTCCTATTAACTGATATAATTGGTTCTTCAGGCATTAACAAGTTTTGCTTCTTTTCGAAAGTTGCCTTGATTCGATGGTAAGCCACCCAGTATTACCGAAGCCTTCCATCGAATCTACCTTTTTTTGTAATTTTTCTAAATCAAGTGGTTTTTGCATATTATTACAAACAAAAATTTATAGCTCAAGCGAAGCGCAGCAGTGGTCGCTATGTTTTCCTGCCAACCATGCTGCAAAAAAGGTCCCTATTTTTGACTGCATACGTCACTGAAAATGTTGAATTTCTTAAAAACGTGCAAGTTTGTGCAGCTAAAGTCCATGGTTTCTATTAATACATACTTTCAGCTACAATATATCACACTGTAAAATCTCGAAGTAGTAAGAAGGAGTATTTTTTTAAAGCTTATCTAAAGTTTGATGACACTGAACTTTTATTCCTACGAATTGACGTTTCTTCAAGTAGCGGTACAAGGAATATGGAAAGGAAAATAAAAGAGGGAAAGCTTCCCCAGAGTTGCAAAAATAGTATATTTATAGAATATATTTACTTAACATAAGGTTCCATGGGAAATTTTTCAATAAAAGTCCTCGAACTTACATTCAACAAATTGCAATAATTTCTACCCAAGTCACCAACCTTCACAAAGTGCAAGTTTGGTGGCCTGCCATCGGTATATAAATTGATATTTTTAAAATTCGTTTTCACATTTTAGTAAATTTAGGTATTTACTTCAGTACTACAAACTTATTTTTCTACATTTACGACATTAATTTTTTTGATTTTTGTCCCTACTCGCGACACTGTGCGGCGGCGCTCTTCTTTTGCTAAGCGGCGCTGATAACACGTGATCCTGCCAGCGTAAAATTTGTTTTATAAATTACCGCACATCAACATTTTTTTTATTTCTTTATTTTTCAATTTTTTTTTTGCTGCTTTAAAGATTTTCGCTATGAGGCACATATTTTGGCCTTCGTTGCTGCTTTATTTTTCTTCTACTCATCTATGGTGGTTTTGTTGGTGTATGTGTGTGTGTAGACGTGGATCGGTGTGTATGGTGTAGACGCTTGTTTTGCGGTGCAGGGGTGACCGCAGTGCGGGAGCAACACACACAACATAAAATTTAGCACATTTGAGATATTTCAAGCAACGTTTAATATGTGGTTTTTTAAATAAGTGTGCTTGAATGTGCGTGTGTGTGTGTGTGTAAATGCCATAAACATATCAGTTGTGTGAGTTGTCATTTGCTTTTTCATGCCGCCCGCCACTTTCAACTTATCACGCGCCATTTCAACATTCGTTGCGTCGCAAACGCCAACAACAACGACAACGCCAACGCCAACCCTTGCGGCCGGAGCACGCGCTGCGCATCGGCAGAATATGTGAATGTTCCCACTTTGCACCCTCGTTTGTTATTTGCTGGTTTTATTTGAAAACCGCTGTAATATGTCTAACGGGTCGCTGCATGCCACACGTGCGGCACACGTCATGTGGCAGCTGGCTTCGTCTAGGCGTCGCTCTGTAGGTCTCTGTGTGTGTCTTGTAAACCGACACAAATTATTTTGCTGCCCCTTAAACAACCAAATGGCAACGACAGTTTTTTCGTAATTATGTTGTTACAGCTAAATGTGTCACGCTTTGTGCACATACAAACACAATTCACATATACTTACATACAGCCACATGCTTGTCTACATGTGTACATGTGTGTGTGTATGTGTGAAATATTCGTTGAAATTGAAACACAAGTGGAATGTTTGAGCATTCGCTTTGACACTCGAACCAACGAGCCAGCGGTGCGTATGAGTAACCTTTGTTGAAATATTTCTATGCAAATTAATTTGCGGTCTTTGAGGGAATTTATGTGAACGTAAAGCCTCTCAAGTTAAATTTTAGCAGAAAAACCTCTTTTGTCGCATGGCTGTGTGGTTATACTCAGATTTGTTGGCTTCTTATAATCAAATTGCAATTAAAATATAACATTTTCACTTGGAGACATTTATTTAGCGCTTCCATATTTCTTGGGGAAATGCAAAATTCAATTAATGCAAAGTCAAAGAATCACATTTTCTTGCAAGTTGCATCGTTTTGATTGCGTTTACTGCTTTCCCCAGTGCCAGCAATAAACCATTTCATGCACATTCCTAGCCAGAAGTCTTAAGCAGCAATCAGCATTCGGCATGCAAAAGTTTTCTCCAAAGTTTATGCTTTCACTCGAATTTATGCAATTTAACTGCAAATGCTGCCAAAGTAAATTTGACGCTTGATTATTTGCTGCCAAACGAGTACAAATGAAAAACGAGGAATTTGTTTTGTGGTCGGTTGGGTTTTGATGAAAGTTTAATTGTGGGTTAATTGCCTGCAGGCAACAAATTAATAATAAACAATTTAAATGAGTGGAAAATTATGTTGTCCATTAGGTTGCTGGCGGTTTTTTTTGGTCCAAATTGCAATTAGCAAACAATGAAAAGCTGCTGTGTCTGCATTTAATGAGCGAGTAAACAATGACTGTGGTCGCTCACACAAAATGTGTACAAATGGCAGGCAGCGTTTGAGAAACGGCGGCGATTGAGTTGCATTACTCAACATTAGCTTGGAATAGAGAATATGATGAGATGAACTAAAGGAGAAGAATGGATGGGTTGAATGGAAATGCAGCTGAAGGAATTTGTTGCTTTGAATGCTGACTTCTGAAATAGTAATTTTTGTTTATTACACCGTGCGACAACAAATTTTACACACGAAAAAAGTTACATACTCCCGAATTTAGGAGCCAAATGTAGTAAAACTGCGTTTTTAGTTTTTCTCTCTGACGTCAGGATTTTTTTTAAAGGACTTTGAAATTTCAAGGACATGTTTATTTCCAAAAATTTTTTTAATTTTAAATTTAATTTAATTAAATTTTTTATATCTTAAACTAATAAAGTTAGAAGGACGAAATTCAAGGATGTAGTAGTGTACATATTAGTCCTTAAAATATATTTTTTTCAAAAAAAATTATTGGAAATTTCCAAGGATATTCAAGGATAAAGTTTTAAAAGGACATTTTCAATACCTCTTCGTCTTTTTGCACCAAAACATTAAATTTTCTAAGATTCTAAGGATTTTTCTCTTTCATTTGATACAGATATTGTTATTCTATAATGCGCTCCATTTTTAAAATAATTTTTTGAAATAAACATGTCCTTGAAATTTTAAAGTCTTTTAAAAAAAATCCTGACGTCAGAGAGGAAAACTAAAAACCCAGTTTTACTACATTTGTTATGTTTTGAAATTTTTTGATTTTTGTCGCACGGTGTTATTTATACATTTTTATATAAGTAAATAAATTTTGTTTATGAAAAGTTTTATAAAGTAAAATTGAATGAGAATCAATATTAAATATAATCTGAAGGTATGGAAGGAAATTTCTTCAGGAAACTGCTTGATACAGTAACAGTGGGAAATAACATATCTTTTAAAAAACTGCTAAGCTCCCCGTCGGTGGCTCAGTGGACTCGCGTCTAGAGGGCGTGGGTTTGAGTGCCAATAAAATTTTCAAACTCTCCCTTCCTTGTTTCCCATTCCATTAACATTTGCCAGTAAAATTTTTTACCTTGGGACGAGTTTCTTTTCTCTCTATTAGGGAATCTTAGATGGTGGCGCCTTCACTGGCACTACTCGCCATCGGCTAATCACCCAACTCACAGTGATTCGACTCCATACAACCGTGGGACAAAATTAGAAGGAGTGGTCCGTTCTTCATAAAATTTGGTATACTATTCTCCATTTTCTTTTTCTTAAACTTTTGTAGTTTGGCAATGCCTGAGACCTAAATTTGCAAATTTCGTAATTTTTGGAGAGCTATAGCACGAAGTGTGTTGGTTAGATTTTTCAGATTTTACATTTAATCGGTGACGTCAACATAGATAACTCCAAAGAGTAACAGAAATTGTCTTAGGACCCTCTGGTTTTGCAAAAAAAACGATAATAATAGATGTATGTTTTGCATTTGTGCAGAGTTTTCATTTGTCATGCTGATTGCATACTTTTAGGGATAAATAAAATAAATTTTATCGAAAAATACGTGTTTAGACCACTTTTCAAATTGAATTATTTTCTGAGATCGGAAGATATCGGAGGATGTAATTACATTATCCGACAAAGAAAGAATGCTTCTTAAAATAAAAAAAAATCCAGGAACATACTTTTACATACTTTTTGGATATTTTCCTCTAAGTTTTGCCAATTTTCAGATTTTTAATTTAGAAAAATATTTTTAATTAAAAGTGAAGTAAAAGCCTCACCTTTGCAAATTTTGAGAAAACATTAAAAGCGGAATTGGCCACCTAATTTCTTAATCTATATTGAAAGTTTCAGCAACTTCTTGGCAACCATGTATTTTTAAAATTTGTTTACTCAATAGACTAAAAAACAGAAAATATGTGTTTAAATTTGTTTGTGAAAATTTTTTCAACTTTGAGCCGCTTTTGCACAGACACTAATTAATTTGTTGCACAGATTTTTTAGGATTTCCTTAGTTGGAAATTTACCTTTCAAATGACATCAAAATCGTTAAATTCTGAGACTATAAATTTTTTGAATTTTGTCTATGGAACGAATCACTGTGCACTGGTGTGAATGTTCAAACACTATTTTGATCGAACGTGAGCAAACGCGGTAACTTTTTAATGCCTAAATCTTGATTCAATATATGACAAAAGATGTCCTTTAGAAATATGCATATCCTCTGCTATTTATCTCACTTTGATTTGACAGTTGTCTAGTACCATTTGGTGAACTTGACCGATATTATTGTTATATAGCAATTGAATTATTAAATTTAAACAATCAAAACACTGAATAATAGATACAAATATCACATAACAAAATGGTCCTATTTCATAAATACAAATTATTTAATCAATTTTTTAAATTCATATTTTGCCAGAGAATTTTTCATGATTTCTATCTCACCCACCTCACCGTCTGTTTGCCTTTTCTGCTTAATGATTGGATCAACTTCAACCAGTTACACTGGCCTTTTGGCTTTTTAAAGCCTTTCACGCTGTGCTCGTTGCCAATTTTCGCTTACGACCAGCAACAACAACAACAGCGAACGTGCTTTGTTGCCACGTTCCATTTTTAATAAAAGCATAGCAATTTTACTCTTTATTGCAGCGTTAGCATTAAACAATATTGCTTGATTTTTGCTCCCTGAAACTGACGTCATTTTTTCAAAGGTAACGATTCAAGCCAGGCACTGCCAACGAAAGAGTTACTAAAAAAGGTAAATGTGCAAAATTACACCGCACAACAACAACCTGGCCTCTAGTTCGGCCTTAGGTGAGACCGAGCTGATGGCTTATTCGGCGCACTCGCACTGAATTTCGTTTGCTTTTTATTGCCGACTTTCGGCAAGTCATTGGCCATGAAGAAATCTTTTATTAACCGAGTGCATTAATAAATGAAAGGCGGCGCCGAAAGTGCCAAAGCAAAATTATTAAATATTCAAAGCACACCAAAGCACACATATGTGCTGCGACATCGAAATTTTTCCTCACACAAGCAAACGAAAGCGACAGAAGCAGCTCGACTCGACTTGACTCGACTCGATGAAAGTGAAAGTCGCACCGGTTCGTTTGCATAAAATGTCAACAAGGGCAGCTGTTTTGTGGGCGGGTAGTGAGGCAGGACGGGCCAGTAACTGGAACAGCGGTGCCGTGCTCGAGTGCCCGTCGGTGCCGCTTCGATGTTAAAGACCAAATAAAATTGTTACAAAGTCAGCGAGTGAACTTGCTGCATGCTCGTTGCTGTTTGCCGGCGGCGTTTCTGTTCAACTCGTAAATATAAAATGATGACATGGAAATTTGACATACGGCACACACATAAACACGAAATTTTGCAACAGCACTTTTATGAATTTTATGTGAATTTTGAACTCAACGTCGTACAGCAACGTACACACACACACACATGCACACATGCTGCTAGCAAATATCAGCATTTATGTGGTGCAAAATGGCGCAAGTTATTTGGCACTTTCGTTTTCAATTGCCGCAGCGCAACCCGCAGGCCATTGTTGTTGTTGGCGTTTTAATGTTTGCAGTATTGCATGCAGCCAAAGTTTTGGTTGTGCTTATTTGTTTGTTTGCATATTAAATGCGCCACACTTTTGTGCCAGTTTTGTTGGCTGGCTTTTCCATATTAATGCGAGTTGTGAGCGAGCGGAGAAATTGGAATTGGTTGAATATTTTGTGAGTTAAAATTTTGCAACTTCCACTGATGCATTTTATGTGCTTCGCTCTGAGTTTAAAGTGAATTCTGTGCGGTTATTGTTTTATAATTTAAATACAAACTAAGTAATCAGTACAAATTTTTTTTGTTTTTTAAGTGAACGTTATTAATTTGATTAATTTTTTTTTTTTGAGATCTACAATCGAGGTTCTAAAGGCTTAACAACAATGAGTCTTGGCTAGAACAGCATTGATTTAAATGTCTATAAAATAATTTTATGTTATGTTATATTAAAATATTTTTATTTTATTTATAAAATATATAATTTTTATGTACATTTTTGGAAACAGTTTAGTCATTTCTAATCTTGTGGCAAACCTAGACTACATGATTCCGATTCTAAATTTAAAAGAAAGCATTAAAATAACGATCAAAAGAGATGAATACCGAGTCGTAATAGAGTAAACATATTCACTGATGGCTACAAGATGAAGGAGGGAGTTGAAGCTGGATTGAGCTGCTCAGAGCTGAGTATCAACGAATCGTATAGACTGCCTGACTACTGTAGTTTTTTGTAGGCAATGGTGTTGGCCTGAAGCTTGACGCAACTACAGCCAACTCAAAAATACAGAATAAAAACAGAATACTTAGAAAGCCAGGCGACATTGAATGCCATTGTGTCCAATTGCACATCATCCAAAAATGTCCTACAATGTTGAGCAGAGCGGGTTAAATAAATTGTGTATCAATATTTTTTAATTACAGAAAATTAATTTAATATTTATGAAAAAATACAAAATTATCACTTTTTGATTTTATTTAAGCATTATTAAAGAAACAGAGTGTTGATCAAAAGCGCCCAATTCGTAGACTTCAATTAGAAAACAAACTTTCCCTGATATCGCTGCAATTTATTGGAATTTATTTTGGGGATAACAGTAAAATGTTTGTAATTTGCCTGGAATTCACTTCTAAAAATATTAATTTGTTGGTGCTTACCTAAATTAAACCCATAAATCAATTGTAGCTTTTGCTATAAGATGACAAATAGGTGAAGTTGCTCTCAGCCAACTTTGGAGTCAAAAGGGTTTACTGATTAAGGGAGCACTGACGTTTTGACAGACAGTAAAAGTTGCAGAATATGCGAGGAACATGAAGCCTTGGAGACATTAGAGAATGTCCTCTGCTTCTGCTGGGTAATCTTTGAGTCACCTGAGTTCTCCAGACTACACGAAGTGACAACGCTGAGCCTAAAGCGTTCGCTGAAATTTTCCAGTGATTCTAACAAATCACTACTACAACTCATAGAAGCATCTCAATATAGTATTCCTAAGGACCCAATAAGAATCTATATGAGGCCATTCGTGACCGCCCAGTTACACTCTGTAGCTCCTAAGGAGGCTTAAAGACTTCAAGCCTAAAATAAATTCATAAATCGTACCCTATGATTTCTTCAACTGAGTCTCCTTAGTATTCACTTAAAGTTGTTTTCTCAAACAAACATTTGATGTATTCAATAATAGAGCAACTTTTTAAGCAGATAAACAATAATAATAAACAACAACAAAATACATTTGGTCTGAATTAGCATGTTTGCTCTCTTGCTACACCAAACCCTTTGATTTTGATTTGATTTTTTGAAGCTAACTTGCTGCTTGCCACATCGAAAATTCAAAACTCAGCCATGGTGTTTTGTTTTTTTTGAATTTTTTAAATTAATTATTTTATGAATTTTTTTTATTTTATTAATCATATTTTTTTATTAATTAATTTTAATTATTTTAATTATTAATTATTTTAATTAGTCTACAATATAAAATATTACACCGTGCGACAAAAATCAAAAAATTTCAAAACACACGAAAAAAATCTATATACTTGCGAAACTAGGGGCCAAATGTAGTAAAACTGCGTTTTTAGTTTTTCTCTCTGACGTCAGGATTTTTTTTAAAGGACTTTGAAATTTCAAGGACATTTTTATTTCAAGGAATTTTTTGAAAAATTGAGCGCATTGTGGAATAACAATATGGGTATCAAATGAAAGAGAAAAATCCTTAGAATCTTAGAAAATTTAATGTTTTTTGGACGAAAGGACGAAGAGGTGTAAAAACTGTCCTAATTTCTAATAGTTTTTTTTTTTAATATATCTTAAGAACTAAAATGTACACTACTACATCCTTGAATTTCGCCCTTGTAACTTTATTAGTTTAAGATAAAAAAATTTAATACTTCTTTGAAGTATTGAATTTTAATATTTTGAGTAAACAAAAAAACAGCTGTGTTGGTAGCTCTTTAGCAAATCTACTACGTGGTTTAAAAAGATGCTCAGTAACTGGTTTTCTATTCAGCTATTTAGCTGAATACCCATATTGTTCAAAACACGCCAGTGGCTTTTACAACAAAAACAAAAATTTAATATTACACTCTTCATTCTAGAGGTTCAACATCAGAATTCGTGGTCGTTTTAAATAATTTTCCAGTGTACCACCATTCTCGATGCGCTGAACTAATAATATGAACAAAATTGATTTGTATCTGTGGGAACATTAAATAACTGTTTATTAAAATGGTTCTCCAAAGTAATTTGACCTGTGAATCCTTTTCATGCAAACCCAAAACTAAACTAAACAGCAATGCAGCAATGATTGTGACAAAGGACAAGTACCCAGAACAGGACAGGACAGCTCCCCAAGGAACAGTTATGCCAATTATAAAGTTAAGTTATCCCATAAATAATAAATTTTGGTTGTAGAACAAACTTAAAGTAGCTTAATATGTATATTAAAAATATTTATGAACCTTAAATGTTGCCAGTGAATGATTAAATAACTTAAGTAATTAAAATTATTATGAATCCTTAATCAACATTGGTGGGAATTTAGTTTTGTTAGGGCTTGAATAACGTTATTTAATTACAGTAAAACAACACACAATCGATTAACACCATTAACAGTAATCTACCTTAATTACAGTATAACCCAATACACTAAGTCATTTCTGCAATAATGACTTGGGAAACGCTTTTCTAAATTACCTGATATTTATTTAAAGTGCCCCAAGTAATCGCCAGCGAGTCGTTGCTGTTCGCATAATGAATATGAAACAGCTTAGCTTCTTTATAAACTCCTCGGCTCGACCGTTGTGTGAACCGGTCATAAAGCCATTTGTGTTAATTTTACACAGCCTTTGCGTCTTATTAATAAAGAGTCATTAAATTCTTATTACTGTCAAACAATAGCGACGACAGTTAGCCATCGCAACGGCAACTGCCACCACAACAAAACAATGCCAGCCAAACTAAACGCAGCAATGCGAAACCCTCCCGCAAAGCAAAGCCAAAGCTGGAGCCAAAGCATGGAATGCCAGGAAATGGCATAGAAGAATGGCACTTCCGTGACGCGCACAATGGCACATAACAATAACAACAACAATAATGCCGGCGACAACAATATCAGCAGCAACAACCACAATGCAAAGCATTACAACAATAGCGTCGCCTAGCACTCAATAAGACTGCGAACATAGAGCGGACATTTTCAAGATGCCTAAGTGTCATTTAAGTGAATATGAAATGAAATTCCAGCAACAGAGCGTCGCACGCCGATAATGACACTGGATTATGGCATTTTTCCCCCGGTTCAACTTTTTACTTTCCATCTTTCTTTCGCTCTCAAATGTGTATTCGCTTTGGCGGCGCCTTCGAAACGGCACTGAAGCGGTGCTGGAACCCAGATCGCTGGTTTGCTGGTGGCACATTGACAAAAGGCCAAAGGCACTGACGCATTTTAGAGTATTGTAATGACATAAACGGCGTATTTATTTATCATTGACACTGTCGTTAGCAGCACACAGCCAACGCGCTTTAAATCGCTTCGTCGGTGTGAGGGCGTTAGTGACTTTTGATTGTCCCACAGAGTGTGATTGCAGCTGCTGGTGGCATTTGGTTTGCTATGCTTTCGAAGTGGTGCTCTGTGCGTTGTGTCTTTTGTTACAATCAACTACGCGGCAAATACTTAAACATTTTATTGAGCGCGCGTGAGCAACATTTATTGGAAAGAGTGGCGCGCGTGGCGTATACGTAACATGGATTTTGTTGGAAATATTAATTTTGAGATATTTATTGTAATATTGTGTTTATATAACACTAAATACTACATGATTTGTGTTAGTAAAAAAAAATAATTTTGGATTTCGTTGTTAATATTAATTTTGAGATATTTATTGTAATATTGTGATTACACCGTGCGACAAAAATTAAAAAAATTTTTCACACCGGAAAAAATCCATAGGGGCGTTAAACTAGAGACCAAACGTAGTAACACTGCGTACTCAGTTTTTTATTTCCATATTCTTTATCCTTTTAAAAGGACTTCAAAATTTTGAAGGGGATAAAAAATTAAAAAAATATACAAAATAATTAACCTCGTTAGAATAAGGCGATATGTATATCAAATAAAAGAGAAAACGCTCAAGAATTTAAATAAAATTAATTTTTTATCTATTTGTAAGAAAAGCATATGAAAAAGGTCCTTTGAAAATTTTAATCCTATATATCCTTGAAAATTTACATCGCATGTTCTTGAAAAGTAAGTATGTTAAAACCCTGAATCTCCTTGATCACGTGTCAAAATTTCATTATTCTCGCTTCATAGATTTTGTATCTTTTTATTATTTAAAATACTGATACTCAAATAAATTAGAATTTTGTACTTCATTAGAATTGCGGCTTCTGAATTAACTGGCATTTTTCTGTAATTTCTTCCGCATTGGACTCTCCCTTCCTGTCACATGTGGCAATAAAGTCGCTTTGTCATTATTGGCTTTGGCGCTTAATACACACACACGATTTATTTTAATCCTGTTAATGTGTAAGTTGTTTGACTGTATTGTTTATTGTTATTATTATTGCCGTTCGTCGCTTTTTTCCGCCACCTACCTACGCAAATAACTACATTAATAATGCATAATTATGCGGCGAGGTTAAGTGCGCATTTATGTCGACTACCAGCCGCAAAAATGCTTTGTGCCAGCTGCGCCGACCGCAGCGCCAGCCGGCCACACGCTGTTATTGCTGAATGACTGAAATCGTATTTACTAAATTAGCACAAAAATGGCTTAATTAAGGTTAATCGATGAGGTGAATTTTCATTTGCAATTATTGAAATTTCAACCAAAAAAAAGTATCAAAATTATTATTATGCCAATTATGTAAGTAAGTATGTTAAAACCCAAAATCTCCTTGATCACGTGTCAAAATTTCATTACTCTAACTTTATTGGTTCGCAGCTATTTAAAAAAAAGGCGGAAGCTGCAATTCTAATGAAGTACAAAAAATCAAATTTATTTGAGTATCAGAATTTTAAATAATAAAAAGATACAAAATCAATGAGGCGAGAATAATGACATTTTGACACGTGAGTAAGGAAATTTTGGGTTTTAACATACTTACTTTTCAAGAAAATTCTATATAAATTTTCAAGGATATAAAGGATTAAAATTTTCAAAGGACCTTTTTGATATTCCTTTTTTTACAAATAGATAAAAATCAATTTTATTTAAATTCTTGAGCCTTTCCTCTTTCATTTGATATACATATCGCCATATTCTAACGAGGTTAAGTATTTCTTTTATTTTTTTATTTTTTATCCCCTTCAAAATTTTGAAGTCCTTTTAAAAGGGCAAAGGATGTAGAAATGAAAAACTGAGTACGTAGTATTACTATGTTTGGTCTCTAGTTTCACGCCCATATGGATTTTTCCCGGTGTGAAAAATTTATTTATTTTTGTCGCACGGTGAAATACATCAAACATTGCTTTCATATACAGCAAAAAGCAGAAACACCACTCAACATGGAATAAATATCAGCACAAAGGCAGATAACAGCCATTGGAGGGCACAGGACAAATGAGGTCAATGAAGATTTATGGGGCAAATCGACAAATTTCGTGAGAATTCCAGCTGGGATTAAACGATAGATCTTTGGCACTTAGCAGCGCCCAGCTGCCAGATACGAAAAGCAACTGACAACGTGTGACTGTGCGTGTCTGTGTATGAGTGCCTCGGTGTAACTGGCTGTGTGTGTGTTTGGCTCATAAGCGCCAAAGTAGCCGAGTTGAAACACCTGTATGGGATCTGGGCTAAACTCGGCTGCAGCCAGCGAAGCGCCGCAGAGCAAAAGGGGCAGCAACAGCAGCAGCAGCACACGGCACGACTGAGTGCAAAATTATAAATTCAATGCAGCAATTTATGGGCACATTTGAATGTATCTGTGCTGCTGCGGTTGCTCCGGTCATCGTTGCCAAAGCGCACTGTATGCGGCCAATGTGCATTCAAACGTCCAAGTATGACTTGTCTCGCTGTGTGGGTGCCTCTGTGTGTGTGTGTGTGAGCAATTTCTGCTATGCTTGCTGCATGCAAATGTAATTTGGCCTGCAATGACCAACAACCGAATGTGCCGACATTACTGCAACGGCAGCAACAGCAATGAAAGCGAACGTGGTCTAGAATAGTGAGAGAAATGGGGCCCAGCCCAGTGGCTTTTTGCTTTAAATTAATTTCGAAATGTCTGTGCAGGTCCAGTTGCAGGTGTACTGATGTGTTCTAGTGCTTCTGTGCATGTGTGTGTGTGTGTGTGTCTGTCTGTTGCTGCTAACAATGGGCCCAAAAAAACCCAAGTTTGCTGCCGTGCTTGCACTGCTCGTAAATTTCCGTTTTTCATGCCAAACACAAATCAATTTACTTGCACACCCTCACCCGCCCATCCCATTGCCAGCCATCACTCGCCGCGTCCACGTTACGTGTACAAACTCGAGGAAGATGCGAATGCGCCGTCTGTGGGGGGTCGCCGTCGTCTATGTACGAGTACACAGTCTAGTTTGGCGCGCTTATTACTTCTACTTCCGCTTGCACTTTGCTGCCCAACTGCCACCGTTGTTCGTTCAGTCGTCAAGCGTGATCGAACTCTCCAAGCGGAATCCATCATCTGTGTCTTCAGCAATGGTTAGCGACTTTTGTCTCATGCTCTGCCCGACGTCCGCTGGCGCTCTCTTCAATGTGTTTTTCTCATTTTTTTTTTGGTCATTTTTTCTTTCCATGTTTTTTCGTGTTTCTGTTCAATGTTTTATCTGATTTTTTTATTTCAAGTTTCTTGTACTCGGCTGTCGGACGGAAAAGGATGTTTGCCAAATGAAATTGACATTTTATTGATTTTACTACTGCAATTTATGTGGATGAATAAGCGGCGAACAGTGCGATTGGCGGAAGCATTGCCGTTGCTGAAAGTTACACTTCGTTCTTTTAGTTAAATTAAGTCGTTTAAAGTGGACAGCTTTCAATTACTTTTGCGCGACTGGCAGAGAGAGAGACGGAGAAAGGATTAAAAATGAAAAAATTATAATTCAATGTTCATGCAAATGATTTGAATATTTGGCTTTAAGTAAATAAACTGAAATTGGATTCGTTTTCTGAGTTATACGAAATTGTGTTTTGCTGTGGGTTTTTGTGGTGATTTACTTTCAATGAATTTTTTATTAGAATTAAAACTTTTTCTTTAATTACTGTTGATTTTTTGTTGTGATTTACTTTCAATGATGTAAACGGATCTCCATCTGGCATCACTAAGGACCCAACAAGGGTCTATGTGTGGCTACTCGTGGCCAACCAGTCATACCTAACCTAACCTACTTTCAATGAATTTTTTATTTGAATTAAAACTTTTTCTTTAATTACTTAGACTAGTCATATAAAAAATATAATCTCCTCTTTTAATTTCTTATTCTTAATTTTACAAGTTTTTTCTCAAAAGACGTGTTTCAGCTGATGATGCCAAAATTTGCTTGTACTCTAACTGAAAGTAACTGAAACTCTAACTAAAATTAAAAGAAAAACTTTACAGAAAGTCACCAAAAAATTAACTGGAATATTAACTGAAGAAAACGTTACTAAAACTACAACTTAGAGTAACTGAAACTCTCACTGAAAATAACTGCAGCTCAACATTAGAATAACTGAAACTTTTGGTGACTGAACAATTTTTTTTTAGGTTAGGTTAGCTAGAGAAGGGTAACTAAATTTATAAATGAAACTTTAACTGATGGCAACGCAAACATTGATTGAACGTAGCTGAAACTCTGACAGTAACACAGCTAAAATTATAATTAAGAGTAACTAAAACTTTAACTAAAAGTAACTGAAACTTTAAATGGGAATAACAGGAACTCAACATACCAATCAACTGAAACTCTTAATGAAAGTAACTGAAATTTTGACTTGAACTAACTGAAATTCTAAGTAAAACTTTAACTTAAAGTATGTAAAACTTTGACTGAAACTTTAACTGAACGTAGCCGGAACCCTAACTGACAGTAGCACAGCTGAAAATAACTGAAACTCTAACTGAAAGTAACTGAAACTTTAAATGAGAATAACTTGAACTCTTAGTGAAAATAACTGAAACTTTAACTTAGAATAACTGAAATTCTAGCTAAAACTTTAACTAAAAATAACTGATACTTTAATGGAAACTTTAACTGAAAGTAATTTAAGTTAAAAATGACAGAAACTGAAACTCTAACTAAAAGTAGCTAAATTGCTGAGATCAAATAAAAGAACACTTATTGAAAATAGTAAAACAGCAACAATAAAACAATAACTAATCGTAACTGAAAATCCTACTGAAAGTTACTAAAAATGTAATTGGTAGTAACTGCAACTCTAACTGAAAGAAACTGTAACTTTAATTGAGAGTAACTGAAACCCAGTGAAAGTAAATTAAATTAAAACTGAAAAAAACTGAAAAAACTTGAACTCTTAATTAAAGTAACTTCAACTTTGACTGAGAGTAACTTTTCTAAGTGAAGCTTTAACTGAGCACAACTACAACTCCAACTGGCAGTAACATATCTAAAACCATAACCTAAGAGTAATTGAAAATGTAACTGAAAGTAATTGAAACTTTGAACGAGAATAACTGGAACTCTTGGTGAAAGTAACTGAAACTTTGACTTGAACTAACTGAAATTCTAAGTAAAACTTTAACTCAAAACTTTGACTGAAACTTTTACTGAACGTAGCCAGAACCCTAACTGACAGTAGCATAGCTAAAAATAACTGAAACTCTACCTGAAAGTAACTGAAACTTTAAATGAGAATAACTTGAACTCTTAGTGAAAGAAACTGAAACTTTGACGTAGAATAACTGAAGTTCTAAGTAAAACTTTAACTAAAAATAACTCATACTTTAATGGAAACTTTAACTGAATGTAATTTCAGCTAAAAATTACAGTAACTGAAGCTCTAACTAAAAGCAGCTAAATTGCTGAGACTAAATAAAAGAACACTTAAAACAATAACTAATCGTAACTGAAAATTTTACTGAAAGCCACTAAAACTTTAATTGGGAGTAACTGTAACTCTAACTGAAAGTAACTGTAACTTTAATTGAGAGTAACTGAAACTCAGTGAAAGTAAATGAAATTCAAACTGAAAATAACTGAAAAAACTTGAACCCTTAATTAAAGTAACTTCAACTTTGACTGAGAGTAACTTTTCTAAGCTCTAACAGAGTACAACAACATAGCTAAAATCATAACCTAAGAGTAATTGAAAATGTAACTGAAAGTAATTGACACTTTAAACGAGAATAACTGGAACTCATAGTGAAAGTAACTGAAACTTTGACTTGAACTAACTGAAATTCTAAGTAAAACTTTAACTTAAGGTATGAAACGTAGCCGGAACCCTAACTGACAGTAGCACAGCTGAAAATAACTGAAACTCTAACTGAAAGTAACTGAAACTTTAAATGAGAATAACTTGAACTCTTAGTGAAAGAAACTGAAGTTATTATTCAGAGTAACTGAAACTCGTAGAGGAACTTTAACTAAAGGTATGTGAAATTTTGAAGCTTTTAGAAATCTAACTGGCAGTAACATAGCTGAGAGTAATTGAGATTCAAACTAAACGTAACTGAAACTTTAAAAGATAATAACTGGAACTTTTAGTAAGAGTTACTGAATTTTTGGCTTAGAGTAACTGAAATTCAAAGTGATATTTTAACTAAAATTTAAAGGAAAGTTAAATACAAATAACACAGCTGAAACTATAACTGAGTCTAACAAATTGAAAATTTATCGAAGTAGCTGAAAGCAACTGAAAGTTACTGAAATTTTATCTGAGAGTAACTCAAACTCTTAGTGAAAGTAACTGAAGCTTTAACTGAGAGCAACTGAAACCTAAACTGAGAATAATTGAAACTTCAACTGAAAGTAACTGAAATTGTAACTAATTTTAATTAATTAATAATTAATTAATTCATTTTAATTTCGCTTAAAAAACAATTTTGTGACAGTTGTCACAAAATTGGGACAGTTGTCCCAAAGTCATGGAAAAGCTCAGATTTTCAATTGAAAACATAAAGTGTATTTTTCCAACTGCTCATTTTCTATTCATTCAGAAATGTGTCCCAAAATCTCCAATTCATTTGCAACTACACATTAAAGTATAAAGTAATGTTTGTAAATGTGTTCCTGTCAAGGATTTACTATTACAGCACACAAACGGCTAAGAACATGAATCGTTTGTCGTTGCTATTGACAGCGTTGACCTATTTACAACCAATATAAAATTTTCAGTATTTTTTTTTTCAGTACTGAAACCTAAACTGAGAATAACTGAAACTTCAACTGAAAGTAACTGAAATTTTAACTGAGTGTAACTGAAACACTGACTGAACTGAACATTATTTCTTATAAAAAAAACCTATAAGTCAACCAGTTGACCTAAAAAGATTTTTTACTCTCATTTTTACTTTTATAACTTACTTTCTTTAATTCTTTACTTTATTTAATATGTTTGTAATTTCCCATACTTTCTCACCCTTTTTGTTGCAGGCCTGTCGGATACCAAATTGCATGAAATCTACCTGGACAACAAAGAGATCAAACTCAGCTGGATGGTCGACTGGTACAAGCAGGAAGTGCTCTTTCATCTGCAGAATGCATTCAACGAAAAGCATCGCTGGTTCTATTTGGGCTTCTCGAAGCGTGGCGGCCTGGGCGATGCTGACATCTGCTTTTTCGAAAATCAAAATGGCTTCTTCAATGTGGTGACCGACACCTACACCAGTCCGGATGGCAAATTCGTGCAAAAGGACTACCAGCAGGATTGCGAGCTGTTCAAAATGGACGAATACACATTGGCGTTCAAGCGTAAATTCGACACGTGCGATCCGCTCGATTTGAGAATGCATGTAAGTGTTTGAAATGCTTAAACCCAATGTGCTGTAAAGTTTACTGGGCATAGCAAAAAAATGACAGCAGCACAGAAAACGAAAGGAAATAAGTGAATACTCCACTTTGTGCAACTAAAGTGCGATTAAAGGATTAAATTCGATTTGCAGACTGTGAAACTTTTCCTTCTCTGGTTTGCTTTGAATTTGATATTGCACTCGCTTTTTCACTTCTATTCATGTATGCATTTTCATTTGCTGTTTGCAGGAGGGCACAATGTACATTATGTGGGCACGTGGCGAGACCCAGCTGGCCTTGGAGGACTACCAGTTTCCGCTGCCGAATGTGTCGTCACACGAGTCGGGCATCAAGATGATGCAGCTGCTGCGCGCCGACAAAATTCTTATACCCGAAACGTTAGTAAAATGTCAATTTACGTCACACATTCGCCTCATACGATTTCGTTTTTCCTGCAGTGAACTCAAACAAATCGAAGTTCGGCTGGACAAGGTGAAAGTGCCCGCCAAGGAGACAACCTACTGGTGCCACATACAAAAGCTGGAAGACTTTGTCAGCGTCAAGCATCACATTGTGCAATTCGAGCCGCTGATCACCTCACCGGGCGTGGTGCATCACATGGAGGTCTTTCACTGCGAGACCGATCCCGCTGTGGAGATCCCACTTTACAGTGGCGACTGCGAGCAGCTGCCGCAGGAGGCCAAAGTCTGCTCGAAAGTAATTTCGCTGTGGGCCATGGGCGCCAGCTCATTCACCTATCCGCCTGAGACCGGTTTGCCGATAGGCGGCAAGGACTACAATCCGTACATACGTCTGGAGGTGCACTTCAATAATCCCGAACTGGAAAATGGTAGGTGTTGATTGGGAGAGAACTCAATAATGCTGAGTTGAGAGTTGGACATTTTCCAATTGATTGCCAGCCCAGAGTGCTATTAATTAATTGGTGAAAGTAACGATTTATTTTGCAGCTTTTGCCACGCAATTCCCAGTTGGCCATTTAATTTGAGAAATGTCGCTATTCATCTATGTTTTGCTTTTTCTCGCTGTCTCTCCTTTCGTTCTCTATGCCTTGGTAGCACTCATTGACAGCTCGGGTATGCGCATAAAAATGGTCTCGCAACTGCGGCAATTCGATGCTGGCGTAATGGAACTGGGACTTGAGTACACAGACAAAATGGCAATACCGCCCGGTCAGGTGGGATTCCCGTTGAGTGGTTATTGCATTGCCGAGTGCACTGAAGTGGTAAGAGTGGGCAGGTCGTATTGATTTCGAATTGAATTGATGCATTGGTTTGGCGCAAATGTGCGCGAATAAACATTTGGTTGGTACGGTTGGGTTCTAGTTCGAGTGTGTCTGAGTGATTTCTAAATCAGTAAATTCTCGTTTTTCAACAAAAATCAAAACTAATATCGATCCTTTCAAGCTTATAGTTGCATTTAAACAATGACGAAACAAGTACAGCAAATATTAAACAAGTTCGTATTCCAAATTAAAATGCATGAAAATGTTTAATCATGTAAAAAAGTTGAGACAAATGTTCTGAAAATTAAAAACATTCAACCTCATCTTTAAGCTTGAAGTTGCATAGCTAAAATAATTTGTAACAAGTGTCCCAAAATACAAAATTGTCATATTGGACTAAATTTTAAATAGATAAACGTTCAATTCATCCCTTAAATTTAAGATTTGTTGAGGATCAATAGTTAACACAATGAGCTTACATTAAATTTTTCATAAGTATAAAATGTTACATAGTTAGACTAAGAGTATTGTAAACATTAGTCACAAAAACTTCATTGATTTAAAATTTAAAATTCAAAAGTGCACATTAAGCTTCCAGAATCATTATTCGCTTAAAAAACAATTTTGTGACAGTTGTCACAAAATTGGGACAGTTGTCCCAAAATCATGAAAAAGCTCAGATTTTCAATTGGGAAAACATTAAGTGTATTTTTATAACTGCTCATTTTTTATTCATTCAAATAGTGTCCCAAAATCTCAAATTCATTTGCAACTACACATGGAAGCATAAAGTAATGTTTGTAAATGTGTTCCTGTCAAGGATTTACTATCACAGCACACAAACGGCTAAGAACATTAATCATTTGTCGTTGCCATTGACAGCGTTGACCTATTTATAACCAATATAAATTTTCAATATTATTTTTGTATTTCAAGTATTTTCAATAGTTTGTTTTTGCTTTTTCTAATTTTTGCTACTGCAGGCGCTGCCGCGTACCGGCATTGTCATTTTCGGCTCCCAGCTGCACACACATTTGCGCGGAGTTCGCATACTGACACGCCATTTCAGTGGCGCAGAAGAGCTACGCGAGGTGAATCGTGACGACTATTATTCACACCACTTCCAGGAGATGCGCAATTTGCATTACAAGCCGCGCGTGTTACCGGTGAGTGTGAAAAAAATTATATAAATTTTATTTAAGTTTTTTGGTTACATTCTAAGTTTTTTCAATTTGTTATTCGAGTCAAAAACTTGAAATAGAAAACGTGAAAAATTGCCGCTGCTCCACTGGCAGCAAAGCTCATCAAACGTTGACATAAAACTTCGCGTATTGTTGCCTTTCGACTGCACTTAAGTCAAGTAAAATATTTTGTTATCAAATCAAACATTGGCTGCCGGCCGCGTTCGTTCAACTCCCTTTGGATTGTTGTCAACGCCGTAACCGAAAAGTGCCAAAGCGCCAGATTAAATGGACAAACAAACGAAAGAAAAAGAAAAGTCGTTCGCTTTGCTTTTGCGTCAACGTGAAAACTTGTAAACATTCATATTGTTGCTGTTGTATAAGTTTTTCCTGTAGGTATTTGACAGCAACGTAAGGAAAAACTGGGTTGAACTTTTGCTCCTGTCGCCTGTTGTGCAAGTCGCACAACTATTTCAATTCTCCAAAGAACTTTTGTCACGAAAGTGAATTTTAAATCCAGCTGTTGAAAACGTTGGTTTTGCGAATTCAAAAATGGGAGGCAAAAAAGAGAGTGGAATGAAGGTGCGGAACGAAAATGAGAAATGCTGAGCACTTGGCAGTTGATAATTTTCTGCAGATTAATGTGGTGAATATAGCAGTGAAATGTAGAAATGAATAATAAATGAAGAAGTGTGTGTGAGAAAAAAAATAATAATTGCTGTTAGAGGTATAAGAAGTTGTAAATGAATTGTATTACCCACAATATAAATTAAAAATTTAGCAAACAAAAAGCTGTCACAATTCAGTGACATCTAGTTTTGTATTGAAAACTTTTTCTATGCGAATTTTTAAATCAAAACCATTTAATATCTCAAATGAGAGCATACCACTTGAGGAAAATGCCCCAAAGTCTTAAAAACTATTACATCTGCAACTAAGAAATATTCAGATATTACTTATAAATATTTGTAATTGCTTATAAATTGAAAATCTAAGAAAACTATGTTGTGACATGTGTCCAAAAATATTTTTACAGCATAAAAATCGTTCTCAAATTGATCCTAAAACCCCAAATAAGGGCATAACTGTGAAATTGTCTTAAAATCTAGAAAAGTTCACATTTACTACTAAAAAATATTCAGTCTTTTTTATAAATCTTTAACATGGCTTATAAATTTAAAATCTTAAAAAAAAAATAGTTTGTGACAAATGTCCCAAAATCTTTTTCTAGCATAACAATAATTCTCATCAGCTGTAAACTATCAATTTCATTAAAAACATCGATGAACATCTGTAAATTGATGTTCAACCCCTGAATAAGGGCCTAAAAACTGAGAAATTGTCCCAAAATCTAGAATAAGTTCACACTTACAACTAAAATAATTTCAGTATAATTTATAAATCATATTAAAGATAATATATAAATGGAAAATATCAAAGAAAATAGTTTGTGACAAAAGTCCCAAAAATGGTGTTTGTGTTAAGTGTCCCAAAATTTTTTAACAATAAAGATGTTTTTGCATTTAAACCTAAATTTACATTTTGTGACAGTTATGAATTGATTTGTATAGTCGGGCAAAATAGTTTGTGAGAAGTGTCCCAAAAAATGGTTTCTGTGTTAAGTGTCCCAAAATCTTTTAACAATAAATATTGAATTGACAGTTATGAATTGATTTGTATAGTCGGGCAAAATAGTTTGTGACAAGTGTCCCAAAAAATGGTTTCTGTGTTAAGTGTACCAAAATCTTTTAGCAATAAATATGTTTTTTGGATTTAAACTTAAATTTACATTTTGTGAGAGTTATGAATTGATTTGAAGAGTCGGGCATGTGCTGCAGTCGAGTTTAAAATGAAATGAAGTTGCTTACGAGTACAACGTTTGCAATGATTTCAAATTCAAAGAATAACAAAATGCATCTAAGTCTAATCGAAATGGAGCGCAACCCATCACATGTTCTGTCTGAATTTCATCGTAAAACGATTTGCAGCACATGCCAAACTATTCTAGAAATTCTATGCATTGACTATTTCAACTATGTTAACAACAAAAATATTGCTCATAAAACGTAATGAAGCAACATTTGGCGTTTTTGCGGAAACTTAAGAAATTCCTTTATTCAACGCGTCAATCACCGACAGTACTCGTAATTGGTTGCCCGCATGTGGCGTGACAATGTTGCTGCCTAATGATTACATTCACAATACTGCTAATAATTATGTTGTTGTTGTTGCAACAACATGCATTTGTTGTTGCTATTGTCAATGGCGACAGTTTTTCATAATCAGCTCAACCATAAACTTGACCATTATGCGCAAATTTCTCTTTTATGTCGTTCACTGCTCGCTTTCATGTTAAGCATTTTTGCCCCTTTCAACGTTTCATTTTCTTCTTCGCTTTTCTTTTTAGGGCGACGCTTTGGTTACGACTTGCTATTACAACACCGTCGGCATGGACAATGTGACACTGGGCGGTTTCTCCATCAGCGATGAAATGTGCGTCAACTACATTCACTACTATCCGGCATCGAAACTCGAAGTTTGCAAAAGTTCCGTCTCCGAGGAGACTTTGGAAAATTATTTCATCTACATGAAGAAGTAAGTGTGGGAAGGGAAGAGATGTGGAGTGGGAATGTGGTGATGGTTGGTTGAAGGCGCGTTTGGTGTGGCCTTGCGGCAGTGGTCGTCGCTATTGGCAGTGTTGAAGTGTTTGGCGGTTTATCGCGTAAGTTCAGGCCTATGGCCAATAAGAGGCTGTGCAGTCAATTTTCTTGTGTTGTAAAGTTAATTGAAAAGTAGTTGAGTGGTGAGCTTTTGTTGTGCTTCTCTGATTTAAATTAGAAACAAGTTGGTTGACTATTTTTGGGAATTGTAGCAAATGTTGATTGAAGTGAATTAAGATTCGTTTTAAATTTCTAGTCAGTACTGAAATATAAACATAAGAAACTTAAAGCTGATTGTTAGACTAAACACAAGTTGAGCTGTGGCTTAAAGGATCTAAAATTCTTTCCAAAGTATGTTCAAACCACCATTTGATTACAAAAAGCTTACAGCTAGTATGGCTCACGGAATTTTTTTTTAACATTTAACAAGCTTCAAGCTTTGACTTTGACAGTCATACAGCACCGTGCGACAACAAATTTTACACACGAAAAATTTTACACACGCGAAACTAGGGTCCAAATGTAGTAAAATTGTGTTTTTAGTTTTTTTCTCGGACGTCAGGATTTTTTTAAAAGGACTTTGAAATTTCAAGGTAATTTTTATTTCAAAAAATTATTTTAAAAATTGAGCGCATTGTAGAATAATAATATGGGTATCAAATGAAAGAGAAAAATCCTTAGAATCTTAGAAAATTTAATGTTTTGGTGCAAAAGAACGAAGAGGTATTGAAAATGTCCTTTTAAAACTTTATCCTTGAATATCCTTGGAAATTCACAATAGTTCTTTTTTTAATATATCTTGAGGACTAATATGTACACTACCACATCCTTGAATTTCGTCCTTCTAACTTTATTAGTTTAAGATATAAAAAATATATTCACTCATTCCATCAAAACTGTTCCTGAGTTCAATAAAGATCAGCCGAAACCTTAATTGAAATTCGTGAAAGTTGATCTAAGCATTTTAATTAACAATTTACCGTATTTTAACCGAACATTTGTCTATCGAAAAGTGTGCACGGTTTGCTTGAGTGCATAAATTAACACTAAAAAGACCATTGCGGTCATTTTGAAGATTTTTCATTTTCAAATATCTGTATTTTCTTTAGTATTTCTATCAACTTTTGCTTTGACGACTTTTATTTTTTTATTGGTGGCTACAATTAGTTCTGCAATAAGGGTTCTACAACTAAAATTAACCCATTAACCAATCCAATTTGAACTTTTCGAGATATCAGCGAATATAACACCGTGCGACAGTATTTTTCACACCGGAAAAAATCCATATGGGCGTGAAACTAGAGACCAAATATAGTAATACTGCGTACTCAGTTTTTCATTTCTACATCCTTTGTCCTTTTAAAAGGACTTCAAAATTTTGAAGGGGATAAAATATAACAAATATAAATAATACTTAACCTCGTTAAAATATGGCGATATGTATATCAAATGAAAGATGAAACGCTCAAGAATTTAAATAAAATTTATTTTTTATCTATTTGTAAAAAAAGGATATAAAAAAGGTCCTTTGAAAATTTTAATCCTTTATATCCTTGAAATTTTATGTAGAATTTTCTTGAAAAGTAACTATGTTAAAACCCAAAATCTCCTTGATCACGTGTCAAAATGTCATTACTCTAACTTTATTGGTTCGAAAGTTATTAAAAAATAGGCGGAAGCTGCAAGTCTATTGAAGTACAAAAATTCTAATTTATTTGCGTATCAGTATTTTAAATAATAAAAAGATAAAAAATCAATGAAGCGAGAATAATGACATTTTGACACTTGATCAAGGAGATTTTGGGTTTTAATATACTTACTTTTCAAGAAAATTCGATGTGAATTTTCAAGGATATAAAGGATTACAATTTTCAAAGGACCTATTTCATATCCTTTGTTTTTAAAATAGATAAAACATTAATTTTGTTTCAATTCTTGAGCCTTTCCTCTTTCATTTGATGTACATATCGCCATATTCTAACGAGGTTAAGTATTTTTATATTTTTTTATTTTTTATCCCCTTCAAAATTTTGAAGTCCTTTTAAAAGGACAAAGGATGTAGAAATGAAAAACTGAGTACGCAGTATTACTATGTTTGGTCTCTAGTTTCACGCCCAGGTGGATTTTTGCCGGTGTGGACAATTTTTTAATTTTTGTCGCACGATGTAATATGTAGTTTTTGTAGGTATGGAAAATATGCGGTCTTTCTAGTGTTAACTGACGATAGAGGCTTTTAACAGATTTTTTTTACTAAAATCGCATTTTAACCCTCAACCACTTTCCGTTTTTGACCGAGTTAGCAGTGTGCGACTTTTACTTTTTGAAAAAATTTCATTTGAAAATGACAAGTAAACGTTTTTAAACGTAGAAACCATCTAAAAGGATAGTACCGATATTCTGAAAAATAGCAGAGACCTAAAATAATTATTACCATATTTTTGGAAATAAAAAAATTGCCGTTATTTAAGAAATTTCTAAAAATATTCCTTTATAATAATTATTCCCAAAAATAAATTTTTTACGTGACCTGTGACTATTATCATGTAATAAATACCGAAAACTATTATTTTGGGAAATTGTTTTTTTACGTTGCTTCATAACTTTAATTTATTATTTTTTTAATTTACGTTGCAGATAATTTTTATTTTGAAAACATTTTTTTTTTACGTTGAATTACCACATATTTTTTCCGTTGCCAGTAACTATTATGAATGGGAAATATTTTTTTACGTTGAGTGGTAACTATTATTTTGCACTATATATTTTTTACGTTGAAAATACCGGCACACAAAAGAAACAGTTGTCTGGTCGGTGAATGCGACTATACTTTTTCTATGGAGTTAGGTTCTCTGAAAATAAAAAAAAAATATTTTTCAAAATATAAACGTTACCGAGCAAAGGAAACAATATTTTACCGAGCAACGTAAAAAATATTTTTCCAAAAATAAAAAAATTTTTTCTCTCATAACAGTTATGCGATGACGGAAAAAATATTTAAAAAAAAAAAATAAACGTTACCGAGCAATGCAAAAAATATTTCTTGCTGATAATAGTTATTAGGCAACAGAAAAACTATTTGTCACGAATAATAGTTACGAAATGACAAAAATGTATTTTTTTCCTCATAATAGTTATTGTCCAACATTTATAAATATCTCTTAAAAATGGGCAACGTTTTCGAATTTTTAAAAAATAATAACTGTTATTTTGGGTCCCTGCTTATAATAGTTAAGTCCCTGAAAAATACCCATTCGACATTTTTTTTAATGTATTCACCACCATATTGAGCCTGAAAAGTCCTTAAAAACAAAATCCTTTTTACTTTGAAATGCATCTTGTACAACTATTTAATTGTTATTTATCGTAAAAACAACCTTTGAAGCGAAAAGACTATTAGAAAGCCTCAAAAATGCCCAAATTGTTTAACATGTTTAGCAAATCTACGCAAAATTTCACAGATTAAAGTCAAATAAGCACTGAAAGGGCAACAAGAACTAAGTGCAAACGCGCCTCTCCAACTTTTCATTTGCACTTAATGCACTTTTGCTTGTTATGTTCTTGTACTGTTGTTGTCCTGTCTGGACACACACGCACACACACTTCAATCGTTTCCAATTAAGATAAATCTGCCATTTTTGCCGAGTGTCCTTCAACAAATTTGTCCACTTTAATGTGCTTTCTGTGCTGTGGCACTTATTTTGCTTTTCTCGTTTTCTCTTGTCCCATTTGTCAATACACTCTTCAATACACTGTCTGTATTACACGAATAAACACGCACACACACACATACACACACATACATATATAGGAAGGAGCATCAGCGCGGCGTTCATTTGAATGGCGCACGTTCGAAAAATTATCGCAGCATCAAATGGACGCAACCACGCGTGGATCAGCTGTACACAATGTACATTCAGGAGCCGCTGAGCATGCAGTGCAATAAGTCGGACGGACATCGCTTCGATGGCTACAACTGGGAGGGCGCACCCATCACACCTGTGCAAATTAAAATCCCAATGCATCGCAAGCTCTGTCCCAATTACAATCCGCTGTGGCTGAAGCCGCTCGAGAAGGGCGAGTGCGATTTGCTGGGCGAATGCATCTACTAAACGCCGGATTGAGGAGCGTGGGGGCAGCGGCCCGAAGTGCGCAGATGTGTAGGACTGAAGGAGAACGTGAAGATGGCAAGCAGCGACACTGGTTCTTGCAAACCATTTGTACAACAGCCACAACAAATGTTAAGCGTACCGAAATCTTGTTTGCGTTTTTATTCATTTATATATACTTTTTCTTTGGGAAATCCAACTGCTCTTTGTTGTAATTTTGTAGAATAAATGGCACGTAACGAGCGCTGGCGACGCAGCGCGTATATGTTTGTCCACTGTTGTCGGTTGCGATGCGATGCCGCCGCGGCGAAAGTGCTTGCAGAACGACCAACAGAAAAAAAAAACCATAAAAAAGTTCTTGTTGTTGCTTTGAGATGTTAAACGTTGATAAAATGCTGTAAGTAGAGCAACGCGAATGATGCGGTTTGAATGTTTAAAGTCGCACACAATTACACGAAAAAAAAAGTTGTGAAAATCTTCAAAGTTCTTTGTTGAAAAAGCGAATTTAAGCATTTGGCGCAAAGTCAACTCATTCGACGAGGCCACAGCTGTCAGTGGCCGCAGGCTAAAGACCTCATTTTCGCAGCAATTTTTAAACTAACCAACGCAATTAAACTCTACTTGCACGTGTAATTTGCTTTCGCTGCGCCTAAAATGCGGCCAACATTTTCCCAATTAAAATTTGCGCTCGCAGCTTCATTAAACAATTTCAGCAGCCTAACGACAACCAACTAAATAACCAACCGGCCCGCCAGTCAGTCAACTGGCAGCGATTTGCTGACAAAGTGGATATTCGCACTTTTCCATTTTGGTCGCGCATTTCTCGCAGCAATGGAAATTTGCTGCTTCAGAAAGCAATGTGCGGCCGCCAGCGTTTGCTGCAATTTGTTTAATTTTTATTTTTGCTTTAATTCGTTTGAAAGAAAATAAATTTGTTGTGTGTGTAAATATTCAAAGTATGTATTTTTAACTGATCATTAACACTAAATACCTATAGATAAGATATATCGATGTATCAACGCTGCACTCTTGTTGTCTCGTCCTTGGCGATTGTTTTTGAGTTTTCCATGGCCCCCGAAACGTGAGTTATGCGGCTATGAGTTTGTTATATTTGATTATTTGTAAATCACACTCACATCAGCAGCTACATACATAACTACATACGAGTACATATACTAGACAACAACATATTATGAAACGTATATAAGATGTGATAATTATATTATGAATATTAGTAAAAATTTATAAAACGCGAAATGCAAACGAAAATGAAGATACATATAAGAAAATGCAAAAAGAATTATATATCAACAAATAAAAATGACCACCATACCAGCAAAAAAAAAATTTGTAATGCTTGTGTTTGATTTTTTAAAGGATAAGAGAGGGAATTGTTACGAGCCATGGGGTGTTGACTATCTATGCAAAAGAATCTTGTTACTGTTGCAGGTAAAAATATGCAATGCAAATGGAATTAGGAAATGGAATCAGGAATTCATTTAGGTTAAGTAGAAAGAAGCATACTTTTAGGCTCATCGGTTTTTAAGGATCTTAAATCGATGTATAAGATGTGGTAAGAGAAAATCCATTACTTGTTCCTGACACCGAAAGCTTTATTTAGCATAGCTAGAATGACACTTTTGTTCGATAATTTGGCACCCTTTTGAAGGTAATTATTTTGTCTTCCTTAATGAAACTTTCATCCCTATTGGCAAACAACTGATTTAGGCCATTGTCAAAAGCTTCTCTTGAGGTCAATTTTATACCAGAAAAATTATTTGCCATAGACAGGATCAGCTGGTAATCGCTTGGTGCCATGTCCGGACTATGCAGTGGATCGATAAGAACTTCCCAATCCATCTCCCGCAGCTTCGTGGCGCAGTGTGGCCAGATACCAGAAATGACTTTCTCCTAAATCTTAAAAAAAGCTGACAATTTCTCCCAAGCATTAAAATTTAATTTCTTTTTAATTTAAAAAATCTAATTTTTGTCATTATAAACTAAGGAAATATACTTCCCATATAAAAATAAAAATATATTTATTATTTTTCTTGCAGCCTTTTTATTCATTCAGCTTCAGCTTAACCCATTTTCGGCCGCTACCAGAAATAGCCAATATTTTTTTAATTCCTTTTAAGGACTTACATTTAGGACCTTAATCAAGAATATTTTTGGATTTTTTTTGTGTTTTTTTTTTAAATTATTTTTTTTATAAATTAATAAAAATTTAATTTCAAATAAAAACAAATATATATGTATATAATTTTGGTCAAATAATAATCAAGCATGAAAACAAACAATTGTTGGCTTACATATGTACATACATGACGACTTCTGGCCAATGGTCGATTTTTCGACCACTGAAAAGTACGCGGTGCTGAGAGGTAAAAATATTTTCATAATCTTATGGATATCAATTGATTGTGGTAATTTGGTCTTTAGGCTTCGTAAATAATCAATAATAAATAAATAATTTGAAAAGGTTATATATTTTTCAGAATATTCAAAATATGACTAAAAAAATGCTTTTTTCGTGCCTTCGCCAACATCTCTAAATTTATCTTTTTTAAAAAAAATTATTATTTCGAGGGGTTACCAAAAGACCAAAGCTATTTTATGCATCAAAAGTTCACAGATATAATGTCTAAGTGCAGAGCTACTCTCCTTCAAAGTGGCTGGTCGAAAAATCGACCAGCGGCCGAAAATGGGTTAACAACAACTTAACCCAAACTAAACATAAAAAAATTAGATCGGTATGATATTTGCTTTTGTAAACTTCCTTCTTTCATTGCATAAATTATACACTTTGACGCATAAAATTTAATTCAAATAAATTAGACACTTTAGCTTTCAATATTCATGGCTTCAGTGCCACTAATGATGTCAAATGTATCATCATCAAAATCTCTTAAACTTTCTCCTAACCAATTCTTCCTCCCAAAACTTCTCCTAAAAGGCCAAGAATCTCTTAAATCTAGGAGGAAATCTCCTGATCTGGCAACACTGTTCGAGCGAATTACTATCGATGTGTGTGGCCTAACGTTGTCCTAACGGAAGACATTTGCTCTCCAATGGGCCAAAGCTGGACGCTTCTGGGCGATTGCTGCCTTCAGACTGTTCGAATGTTAACGGTTAATAGAGTTTGGTTGTGTGGAAGCAGCTTATAGTAGATGATGTTGTTTATTACACCGTGCGACAAAAAACCACTTTTGTCGAGACCCATCCAAATTTTATAGGCGTGAAACTAGTAGCATGGCATACTCAGTTTTTCATTTTCTGATCTGATGTCCTTTTAAAAGGATTTTAAAATTTCAAGAACATACATATTTCACAGAATTTATTTCAATATTTATGATGAAGATACCGGTATCAAATGAAAGAAGAAAATTACCGCATTTAGATTATATTCCCAAGTTGGAAGTTTCAGGGCTAAAATATGTCAGTAAGGTTCTTTCAAATATGTATCCTTCGATATCCTTGAAGTTTCTTAGCGAATCCTTTTGAAAAAATATATGTGTTTTGGATCTCGGTCTTTAGTATAATACCTCAAATTGTATTCTTCTATCTTTATTGGTTTAAAATTAAAAAATAAGTTTCCATCCACAAGCAAGAATTTGGTTTGGAATACGCTTTAATTTTTGTCTATAAAATTAGATAGAAAATATAACATTTTGAGTTATACGCTACAAATATTTTACTGACATTTTTGGTCCTGAAAGTGCCAATTACATAGTTTATTAAAAAAGCGACAAGTTTCGTCTTTCATTTCATACCCATATCTTCATCATTGCATAACCGCACATATTATCAGGTGTACAACTTTGCTTCCGCCGTTTTCCGATAGGTGGCTGTACCGGCTGAGGCTGGTTGAAATACATAGATGGTAATGCCTTTAAAGTGAGTGTGGACAGTGCCTAACGAATTGTCATCGCCGTTTCAGTGACAGTTGTTCTTGTTTTCGTATTATTCACGCTCGAAAATGTCCGTTTATGTGCCCAATTCTCGCCATTTGCGGGAAGTTTTACTTTTCTGGTACAATTCGCAAAAAAATGCAGCTGAAGCGCATCGAATGCTCTCAGAAACTTACGGTGATGCTGCTCTGAGTGAAAGAACGTGTCGGGAGTGGTTTCAACGTTTTAAAAATGGTGATTTCGATGTCGAAGACAAACATGGTGGTGGAAGAGAAAAAACCGGTGTGATTTACTACGAGCTCTTAAAACCGGGTGAAACCATCACAGGAGATCGCTACCGAACGCAACTGATGCGCCTTAGTCGCGCGCTAAAAGAAAAGCGGCCACAATATCAAGAGCGACATGACAAAGTCATCCTCCAACACGACAATGCTCGGCCTCACGTCGCAAAAGTGGTCAAAAAGTACCTGGAAACGCTGAAATGGGAAGTCTTGCCCCACCCGCCGTATTCCCCAGATGTCGCCCCTTCTGACTTCCACCTATTCCGTTCGATGGCACACGGCCTGGCAGATCAACATTTTCAATCCTTCGAAGAATTGGAAAAATGGATTGCTTCATGGATAGCGTCAAAAGAGGACTCCTTTTTTCGAGCCGGGATCCGAAAATTGCCGGAAAGATGGGAGAAAGTTGTCGCTAGCGACGGACAATACTTTGAATAATACATCTGTAAGCACTTTTTCGCAATAAAGCTTTTAATTTTGGAAAAAAACGGCGGAAGCAAAGTTGTACACCTGATAAAAAAAATCTTTGAAATGTGTACGTCCTTAAAACTGTATAGTCCTTTTAAAAGCACAACGGATGATCTCTAGTTTCACGTCTATATCATCTTTTGGATTGGTCAAAAGTACTGTCGCACAGTGTAAACAAATCCATGAACCGTTTGAAATGAGTACTCTTTTTTGCTTTGAAAAGTATAGGACCTGTGTTTGGTTGGTTGGTTGATTAGTGTGGTGATGCTTCCGATATTCAATTAGCGCTAATGTAACGTTTTAAATACTCTCTCGGTATTTACGTTTTAGTACCGGTTATTCACCGGTGAGAACCACAAAGAAAACGAAATCGTCGATCACTTTCTCAGCGTCGGTCCGATCTCATCAAGAAAGAGGAAGAAGGCGCCAGGACAAGCCAGTATATATATAAAAATATTGGAGAGACAGGACCGCCAACTCACTAATCGCCTTCATCAACACCTCGAAGTGGATACAGAGATCAAATAGACGTACTCGTATACCATATAATATTTATTGGGAATAGTGGCATCACCGGCATCTACGCGCTACTTGGTTGTCTGAACATCTTCAATGGTACGAACCAACCACCCAAAAGGTTATTCCGAACACTATTTGCTATTTTACAGCAAGTTTGAGGCATTAACACTAGAATGCCCAAGGTAGTCATTTTGACTACATTGAGGTCTTTTATTGTAAATAACTTTTGTTGCATCGCTTTCTAAAAAAATATCTGACGTGACTTTTATTAATATTTAAAGCTAAATGGAATAAATAAATTAAAAATTTTGTAAAAAAATTGTTTACCACAATTTTGCAAAATTTACCTAAAATGCCCAAAAGTAGTCATTTTGACTACCTATATAAAATGTTCACCAAATCTTACTGATAAATAGACAAATATGCATCTTCAATTTGCGAAATATGAAAATTTGAAATAATTACAAACATTTAAAAAAAATAATATCATAGTAGGCTGTGACAATTCCCAAGTTTTTCAATTCAAAATTCACTCATAACTTTATTCAAAAATTCCAAATTCCAAATTTCATTCCATTTTATCCCATTTATGTGTAAAGTACGCTATTTTATTTAAATGAATTTAATTTGTAAACCATAAAAAATAAAAACTAAATGCTTATTTTAGTTTAATCTCGTGTACATTTATTCATATTTGCTACTTAAAAACCAATAAAATTTAAAAAAGTCAGTAAACAATAATGTAGTCAAAATGACTACATATGGGCATTTTTAGTATGTCAGATTGTCGGGCATTCTAGTGTTAAAGAAGTTCAGCAAATCACTGTAACAGATTTTCTTGATATCTTCAATGAAGGTTTTCCTACCTTTTTATCTTCCTTTTGCTAAGGCTGTGTGTGTGTACAGGGAAAGTGTTCAATAGTTTCCTTTTCAACAGAATTGCAAAAGCGATAGTTTCTATAGATTTTTAATTTTATTGCGCTATAAAACCCATCATTGTGTCTTTAACTCCTTGTAAAAAATTAAAGCAAGCAGAGCAAACTGTCTTCGCCTGCAAGCAAATTAAAACGTCCATAGTTCGTTGTACACGCATCCATATCTAAGCAACATTTAACCAAGGCTTTCACAATCATTTATCTTCAATATAATTTAATTGAAATAATCCATTTAATAGCACGCTGTGGCAGACAATCAGCAAACACAGACAGCACCAACAATGGCAATAAATAACATTTTTTCCTCGGCAATGCGCCCACAACAAAGGACATGCCAGCTTCCAGTCGGTGGTACATGAGAAGACTAAAAACAACAACAACAAATAAGGAAAAATAAAAACATAGCCACTACAAGAACGAAGAAACCGGCGAACAAAAGATTGCGGAAAAAAATGTGGAATGTGTAAGCCGAAAAGTTAATGGCCACCCACAGCTTACAAAAGGATAACACAGTTGATTATCATGTGAAGCAAAGCTGCCGCAGTTGGTGGGATGGGGAAGGAAAGGATTGAATTACAGCACTGCAAGTGGAGTGTGGGTGAGTGCGGCTGTGTGCGTGAAGTGGGCACTCGAGCGGGATTTAGATTTGACTGGTCAACTACAGTTTCACTACAAAGCAAGCCGCTGTTACAGTGTGTGTGTGTGTGTGTGAGTGAGTCTGCGTCTGAGTATATGAGCTTGAGTTATGAATGAAGTCTTAAATAGAGTAAAAAAGGGTTGTTTAGTAAATTGTAGACAATAAATTTTTGTTAACATTTTACTATCACAGAGTGCGCGCAATTTTTCAAAACACGTTTTAATTATTTTGCAGAGTTTTGCAAATGAATAATTGTTAATTTTTTTTGGTGTTCACATATTCGATATTTTGTTCTGGCCGTTTTGTTTATGGGCAAAAAAATGACTTTGAAAAATTACAATAAAATATTGCATTACTCCGACTGAAGGTTGATGTGAAATTTGATGCCATCAATTTATGCAGAGTGGCTCCGAGTGCGGCCCAATGTTTGTGTGTGTGTGCGCGCAGTTTTGATAAATGACCAGCACTTTGGCAATTTTTCAAAAGGATTTTTTGCTTGTGTGCATGAATTTTTTCTTCGTTGATTAGTGAATTGATGAAGAGTTTGAGCAGCGTGGAAGTGCAGTGGAATGTTAGAAATCCTTGGAAATGTGTAAAGGATTAATCGGAAAATTGTTGGCAAGGCTTGATGCAGACTTTTTAAAAACGAATTTATGTCAATGGTTGTTTGATTTAACAAAATTTATGGAGTAGATACGCCAACTTTTTGTTCAATTTTAGTTTTAATTAAAAAGTAAGGAGGTGATTCTGAAAATTTCAAAATAAACATTAATTTATTAATTTTTATTTTATTTTATTTTATTTTATTTTATTTTATTTTATTTATTTAGTAGTAGTCTTTGAACAATTCTTACAGACTAATTAACAAAATGGAACCTAAGCTTAAACTTAAGTTCGAGTCTCGTTGACTGAAGTCGAGCTTCTTGAATAAGGTCCAACTTCATTGACTAAAGTTAAACTAAACTAGAGCTTCTCTGACTAAACTTGTTTTTTGTGAGTAAAGTAAAGCTTTTTCGACCCAAGTCAATGCTCGTTGACTAAGAATAAACTTCTTTGACTTTAGTCAAGTTTATTGAACTAATTTCTAGCTTTTTCCACTCAGGTCAGGTGGTTCTATGAACTAGGGTTGACTTCTTTGACTAGTCTACAAAATTGCAAAAAAATTTTCTTTAATGCGGTCAAGCTTTTTTTCGAAAAAAGAAGAGATGAAGAGGGATTCTCCCATTAAAGTTGAGATTAATCGACTAACGTCAAGTTTTGTTGTCTAAATTCGAGCTTCTTTAACTAAGGTTAAAATCATACACTAATGTCGCTTCATTTTCAACTAAAATCAAGCTTTTTTGACTAAGGACAAGATTTTTCAAATAAGATCAAGATTCTTTAAGTTGTTGTTGTTTAAGTTTTTTAGAAAAGTTTTAGCTTCTTGTTCCATTTAGGTTAAGTTACATTGACTAAGGTCAAGCTTGTTCTACTAAAGTCTTGTTTTATTAGGTAAAGTCAAGCTTCTGCGACTTAAAACAATTAATATGGACTAAGGATAAACTTCTTTGACTAAGGTCCAGCTTCTTCCACTGAAGTCAAGTTTTGTTGACTAGAGTCAAGCTTCTTCCACTGAAGTCGATATTCCTCGACTAAGAAGAAACTTCTTTGACTAGGATTGAGTTTCTTCCACTCAGATCAAGTTGTATCCACTAAAGAAGGATTTCTTCGACTAATCAATAAAAATTGAAATTATTCGATCAAACTTCTTGCTTCGAATGAACTTTTTTGACTAAGATTGAGTTTCTTCCAGTCAGATCAGAGAGTCATGATTCAAGCTTTTTCCACTAAAGTCAATATTCATCGACTTAGAACAAACTTCTTTGACTAAAATTGAATTTCTTCCACCCAAATCAAGTTTTATTCACTAAAGAAGGATTTCTTCAACTAATCAATAAACATTTAAATTATTCGATCAAACTTTTTTGACTAGGATTGAATTTCTTCCACCCTGATCAAGTTTTATCCAATAATGGGTTACCTTGACTAATATAAATCGAGTCGAAAAATCTAATTCCTTCGATCAATATCAAGCTTCGGCTGCAACTAAAGCATAGAAAATTCAGCTAAATATAAATTTAAGGGCTAAGAACGAATTCTTCGATTAAGTCGGAGATTATTTGACTAAAGTCAAGTTTTTTTTTGACAAACGTCGAGTTTCGTTCGCTAAGGCTAAAATTTCTTGAATTGTATTGGGGAGTCCCAACTAAGGTCCACCTTATCAATTGAAGACGATATTCTTCAATTAAAATCAAAATTCTACAAGGGAAAGTGAGCTTTTACGACTATGTAAGGTTGAGATTATTTGATCAAAGCTAAGAGTTTTTATCAAAAGTCCAGTTTTATAGTTCCATGTTCTTTGACACAGGTTGAGTTCTTATAGTCTAAGATTCTTTCACAAAGGTCGGGTTTTTTTTTACACGTTCGAGATTTTTTAATGACAGTAAAGATTTTTCGAAAAATGTTGAAATTCTTTCACTTTAATTTTGCAAATAACTCCATAACCGAATGAATCACCTCTTCCGTTTATCTTAAGAAAATACATTTTTCGGATTGTCACGTTAAAGCTTAAACAATTTTTAACCCTTTCGGAACGGAGTTTAATTTTGAAAACCAAAATAATTTTGGTAGAAATGTTCCCATGCTATGAAAGTTGGGGCTGGAAAATTTTATTGCATACTTACAAATTCAGAAATTATCTTTTTAAATAATTCGATTAAATATTTTGCGTGGGCCAATAGATCTGACTAATTGTTTTGAGGAGTATTAAAAAATTGGCGGGACGTATTATTCCAGCAGTCTCGAAGAAGTTAAAGCAAAGCATTCTTTTTCGTGTGCGATTTATTACACAAGATAAACTGTAAACTTAATGATCTCCTATATCTCTGCACCTCAAAACTACACCCGATAACTGGTTTTAATGATAACAAAAGGTTCTGAACCAAATAAAAAACTAGGTAAGTGATATATGTGAAACAAATAAATTACTAGATAAGTGATATATTTGACAAATTTGTGGTGTTTTTGGGTAACTTTCGAATACGCTTTTCCTATAAAAACTCCACATAAATTTTCGCACCAAATCGTCTTCAAGTCAAATATTGCTTCAAAGGAGCCCACAAATTTCATTTAGCCATGTTGCGTCTGCTGTCAGCGCAAATATTGTTAAGTAGCATTTGTTGATTTTAATAAAATTCCATCACAAAGCGAAAATTCAATTTCAATGTAATTTGGTGCAATGTGTTTGTCTCATGTTGTCAGTTGATTTGCATTGTCTGCTGTACTTACTGAGCAATGAGAAGCGTCAATGTAAATATTTGGCCACGCAGTGCCACGCCGCCTCCCCAGAGCATATAAAGCCCTCCATTCTCATCTCTGCACACCCACACAAACACAGACACACGTGCGAGCAGAAATTGCATGTAAATTTACATTGACTGCTTAAGATTTTATTCTGGAATGTGTCTGTTGCTGCCTTTTCACAATTCACTGCAGCGACAAGGCAACTTGAGTCAGTGCGAGTGAAGGTGAGAGTGCGAGAGAGCGAAGGTGAGAGTGCAAATTTGAAGCGACTTATCACTGACGAGCATTTAACACGTTTGCCTACTCGAAGGTCGGCGATGTAGCAGTCACCTCCAAGCGACACATTTTCCGAGTAGGATTTATTTTTTTGACTTTGGTGCTGGAAAAAATTAAATAAATTTTTTGGTCCGAGTAGGATTTATTTTTTTGACTTTGGTGCTGGAAAAATTAAATAAATTTTTTGGTTGAGAAATATGTGAAATATGTGGTATCACAATGGGCCTCACAATAGGCCTCCGAGCGTGTCTCTTACAGAGGCAGCCACCATAAAGTAACCTAACCTTCTGTTCTCTCCAGGTGCTCGCCTTCTCCAATTGGTCACAAAATGAGATGATAGGGTGTCTTCGACTTAATTCTTCAACCGAAGACACGGTCTCCCTCTTCACCATTGACCTCCAACTATTTTTAGTCGAAGCTTCATCGTTCGTACGGGAGACATGGCCAAGTCAGCGTTGTTTCGCATCTCTTAACCCTAAAGGTTCTTGCAGGGGAAAGTTAACATTTTTAATTTATCGATTTAATCTGCTGTGTGGTTATAACAACAACATTCCATAATAATTTTTTTTTTATTTTTCAACATTGTTTACTACCGAACCCTGTTTTTTAGAGTGTTGCCATATGACAGCAACCATATTGCTGTGGCTATAATAACACAGTACAACAATTTTAAACTTTTTGTGTGCAACAGAGTAACGACCATATATTTCTGAAAGAGGACATCATACTGATCATTCTTGCCGAACAAAGTAATACTCCAGCACGTCTGAGTTTTTTGTAATTTGCATATAAAGGTTAAAGGGGTCCCTATAGACTTTTACACTGAAAGTATAAAAACTTGAAGAGCTAGAGCTTTGATGTCTAAGACAAAGTTGTTTGCATTGAAAGTGTGAATATTTTTGTGTACACATGAACCCCCCTCCCCCTTTCCTTACACCCCTTTTTCATGTTTTTCGGAAAAATTTTTCATAAAAAGCTTGTATTGAGTAAAATATTAAAAAAAAATACCATATTGTCTTTTGGGAAAATATTCCCCATTAAAAAATAGGGAGGGTCTTCAAACACCAAAACTTTCTCAAAACTTCCCCCAAAAAAATAAAAAGCCTTAAACACGAAACCTTTATTAAATACTTTTTTCATAAATTGCTAGCTCTGCTTGAGTTGATGAGAAAAATGTTGAATATTAAAAAAATAAATATTTCCCATTGAAAAATAGTTCAGGTCAGTATGACGTCCTCCTTCAGAAATATACGGTCGTTACTCTGTTGCAGAAATGCTGTTGTGCAGTGTAATTACAACATAAAAGGTTTTACGCATAACTAGAAACCGAATATATCTGAATTTCCTTTATCTAAAATTATTAAAAAATTTATATGAATTAAAGTAAAAAGTAAAAAAAAAAATGTCTCTTACTTTTTTCTGCTTTTTCTTTCTTTACATAGTAAGTAAGATATAACTTTTAATAACGTGTATATTCAGTATATTAATTTCGTATTATTCCTAAAACTGCAAAGTATTCTTAGAAGAATACTACAAAAAAAAATTATTCTTAAAACCATAGAGGGGCTTAGATGTCCACAAAGTAGTATGGGGAGAAAATAGCGAAATGTTAGGCATTACTCATTCAAATCTTTTATATTTAGACAAGCTCCAAGCTTCTTCCCACTTCAATTAGTTTTGATGAGCTAATCGGAATAGATTTTTATGTCCAAAAGCCGTAGGTCCTAGCCTAAAAAATCATTAGCAGTGCCAGTTTGGATTGAAAGAAATTTCTGAAGCGCATACACCATCCAAAAATAAGCAAAGACACCTACTTTTGTGTTTTCCAGCAACACTTTCCATCTAGCAGCAACAGATGCAGAGAGGGCGCTCTACACAACCCAGTAATAAACTTTCACATACGTGGGTGTGCTCTTAGGTTGAGGACAGATGGCAACTCCATCACCTTAGACTGCTAGCAAAAAGCCAATCATGGGTGAATAAATCATGGCAATGCATAGCATCAGTCTTTTTGAGGCCCTATGCTCCCAAGCAGAGTGAACACTCATAAAAAGAAGACTGGATCCTGTGTGGTTACAGCTGGGCATTGTCAGACGAAAGATTAAATGCTTTGATATGCTTAATGCCTCATAAAATTCACTATGATATGCATGAGAAAATATATGGGAATGAAGACTAACCCAATACTTATCAAATCATATGAACATATCTGACACATTTAGTATATCGAAGCACATACCTGATTTGTGTATTCGCACAATATGTGTGCACTCAAGTGATTATAATGTCTCAATCGTGTCATTACATGCCTACTTTAACGCACTTGCGCCAATTTTCCACATCAGTTGCGTAATGTGTAGTATATATGTAAATACATGTACATATAAGAAATGGATGACATCTAATCTGGCGAATGGGTTAAGAGACACACGCGCTGCTGAAAGCGGTTTACTTAGGCAGTTTACTTCAGAATAAGAAAATGACACATTTGATTGTCATATTTATTGCTTATCATAAAATCTGAATGAGCTCAAATCTGCATATAATTAGCCCAGCATAAGGAATGTCAACCTAAATATCGATAGGATGCCAAATTTGCATTAAGAACATTTTGTTCTCATGGTGTGAGTTGTGCCCAAAAAATAAATAAATTCGACAAAAATTTATGTGGAAAGCAAACAAAAATACAAGCAAAAATACAAAAGTTAAGTAAGCTGGCGGCGGAATTCTGAAGACATTTGCCATGCGAACACAATAAATAAAATTAGAATGTAAAATGGTATATGGCATAAATTACAAAAGTTTTTCGCTTAAGCAATGCCGCACACCTTGGAGTGTTCATGTGTAAATATGTATTTTGAACAAAAAAGGTAGCGGTGCCACACTTAAATCACAAACTTAGAGCCCATTTAGATGTCCTTTTTGCCGCCAGAGCCGGATAAATAAATTTATCTGTGGGCTGGCATGATTTCGTTAGGACTGGAGTTGGATTGCATCCCCAATGCGTAATTAAGAAATAATAACTTTACAAAAGCTCATTAAATAGCAATTTAAGGCCACAAACTATGAGAACATAACATAAATTTTGTCAGTAAAATTTTGCGTTATGGAAATAATATAAACCTATGGAAGTTTCAACTTAACCGCATTGAAGTTTCAACTTAACCGCATTGAATCAGAGACCTAAAATAGTTATTATCCATATTTTTGGGAATAAAAACATTGCCCTAATTTAAGAAATTTCTATAATTATTGCTTTATAATAATTATTCCCAATAAGAAATTGTTTACGTCGCCTATAACTGTAACATGTAATAAATATTTTTGAGTTGCATAATAACTCTTATAAGTAACAAGTATATTTTTCGTTGTCGATAATTATTATTTTGGGATTTTTGTTTTTTACATTGCTTCATAACTTTTATTTATGATTTTTTAATTTACGTTACCGATAATTACACTGTGCAAGTCCAAAATTTAGACGTGGGGGGGACGTACTGGGTGAGTTTTCTATAGGTATACTTAGTTGAGATCCACCAGCCGTTTGGTAAGATTGGCTCTAGTTTATGAGAAATCCGACTTTGAAGTTTGGTAATTTTCGTCAAATTTGTCGCTTAAGTAGGTCCTAAATCGTTCCGAATATCGCTTTACTGTCTTCGGCAAGTTTGTAGATATTTTAACGACCAACAAATTTGCTTAAGACACCAATCCAAAAAAAATACATTTAAACTGTGTAATTGCGATATGTGCATTTTTTTGCGCAGCGCTACGTGGCGTATGAGTGTCAATTATATGAGTGTTAATTATAATTAAATGACACTCATACGCCACGTTGCGCTGCGCTCAAAAATGCACATTTATAGAAAACTGACCCAGTAGGTCCCCCCCACGTCTAAATTTTTGAGGGCAAATTTCACGCACAGTGTTATTATTTTGAAAAAAAAAATGTTTACGTTGAATTACTACATTTTGGATATGAATTGATTTTGAATGCAGAATGCAGAAACCTAATTTCCACCAACTACTAAACGATTAAATTTCAATTCATACCCAAAATGTGATAAGGCAACGTAAATAAAAAAAATGTCTTTCATAAAAGTTATGAGCAACGTAAAAAAAATTGTCTTTCAAATAATATTTATCGGCAACGTAAATAACAAAAAATCATAAATAAAAGTTATGAAGCAACGTAAAAAAAATGTTCTTAAAATAATAGTTATCGGTGACGTAAATAAAAAAAGTCATAAATAATAGTTATGAAGCAACGTAAACAATAAAAATCCCAAAATAATAATTATCGAGAATGAAAAAAATATTAATTTCTCATAACAGTTATTATGCAACGTAAAGCTTAATTGTCGCAAATAATAATTATAATCAACAAATAAAATTTATGTTGCATTGTAATAGTTACATTGCAATTAATTTCTTAAAAAACTTATAATAGTTAAGTCCCTGCATTGAATATATTTTAAAATATTTTCTGCCCTTTACTGAGTTTATGTACATAACAACTTAAGTCTTCAAGTACTTAATATTAAAAATCAGAAATTTCTTAATAGAGAAGAAAAACCGAGTAATCTTGTTTATAATTCCCCTTTAATAATTCTGCCTTTAAATTAAATTCCGAAATTCAATTGCAAATCGCCCAAGCCTTGCCAGCAGTGGGTCTAATCCTTAAGCTCTATTTGCAAGTTTCCTCTAAGTCGCTTGCAGCATCAACATTCAACAGCAACAAGCATGGGATTTTTTTTTTTTTTACTAAATTTAAGCAACCACAAATTACCGCAGCACTTCACCTACTTCATCATCGCATTCGCTTCGCACTTTTCACTTTCCACTTGACGCCAGTCACAAGCACGTAAGTAAGCACGTAAGTATGAGTAAAAATCAGTGCCAAGTTTCAGCAACACACTCACCCAGTTATACTCTTTCCAGCCAGCCTCCACCCCTCCCACCCACTCACCCACGTTCACCAATGTGCGCTCTCATCACTTAAATGCTGTCATTAATTTTTCCCTCGTCATGCAGCCGCCACCGTCTCATATCGTGCGGCGAATTGCCAGCCCCGCAAATTCTACAAGTTCGCTCACTCATTTATCAAGAAACTTTATTAACGTGCAGCTTTGCTTTTGATTTGTGTCTCGTCACGAGCGCGCGCGCGGATGGGCGTGTGGCCTCATAAGGTGCCGACACACAGCCGAATGTGCGGCAACAAACTTTTGCACCACATAACCCCAGCCGCTGCTGTCGCTTATGCCAAATAGCTGGCGTTAATTATACAAATTGAAACAACATTTTCTCAAATTGCCAGCCGAGTGTTGTAAACAAACCAAAAAAAGAAAACCAACAACAAAAATTATATTGGTTGAAAGTGCGTACAGGATGTGGAAGTCGAATGTCTGCACCCCATTGAAAAGTTGTTTATGCTATTAACCCTTTTGGGTTGAATGTCACAGAGATCTTTCAGGAAATGAAAATGAACTTTATTGAAAAATTAGCTGAAATTCGTTGGATGAGAATAAACTTAAAGAAAACTCAGCGGATGTTTGTCAAATGAGAATAAACTTTATAAAAATTTAGCCGATGTTATCTGAGTTTTAGCTGATAATTAACTTAGAGAAAACTCAGCTGATGTTCGTCAAGAGAAAATAAACTTAAAGAAAACTCAGTTGATTTTCGTCAAATGAGATTAAATTTAAAGAAAACTGGGCTGATGTTCATCAAATGAGAATAAACTTTATAGAAAACTCAGCTGACTTTCGTTAAATAAGGATAAACTTTACAGAAAACTTAGCTGATGTTCCTCAAATAAGAATTAACTTTGTAGAAAAATTAGCTGAAATTCTTTAAATAAGATTAAACATAAAAAAAGCTCAGTTGATGTTGCTTAAATAAGAATAAAATTCATAGAAAATTCAGCTGATGTTCCTTAAATAAGAAAAAACTTTGTAGAAAAATTAACTGAAATTCTTTAAATAAGAATAAACTTCATAGGAAACGCAGCTGAAGTTCGTTCAAAGAGATTAAACTTAAAGAAAACTCAGTTGATGTTCCTCAAATAAGAATAAACTTCGTAGAAAGTTCAGCTGATGTTCGTTAAAAGTCAATAAACTTTATAGAAAACTCAGCTGATGTTCGTCAAATGAAATTAAATTTTATAGAAAACTGAACTAATATCAGGTGTACAACTTTGTTTCCGCCGTTTTTTTCCAAAATTAAAAGCTTTATTGCGAAAAAGTGCTTACAGATGTATTATTCAAAGTATTGTCCGTCGCTAGCGACAACTTTCTCCCATCTTTCCGGCAATTTTTGGATCCCGGCTCGAAAAAAGGAGTCCTCTTTTAACGCTATCCATGAAGCAATCCATTTTTCCAATTCTTCGAAGGATTGAAAATGTTGATCTGCCAGGCCGTGTGCCATCGAACGGAATAGGTGGAAGTCAGAAGGGGCGACATCTGGGGAATACGGCGGGTGGGGCAAGACTTCCCATTTCAGCGTTTCCAGGTACTTTTTGACCACTTTTGCGACGTGAGGCCGAGCATTGTCGTGTTGGAGGATGACTTTGTCATGTCGCTCTTGATATTGTGGCCGCTTTTCTTTTAGCGCGCGACTAAGGCGCATCAGTTGCGTTCGGTAGCGATCTCCTGTGATGGTTTCACCCGGTTTTAAGAGCTCGTAGTAAATCTTTGAAGGTTTTTTCTCTTCCACCACCATGTTTGTCTTCGACATCGAAATCACCATTTTTAAAACGTTGAAACCACTCCCGACACGTTCTTTCACTCAGAGCAGCATCACCGTAAGTTTCTGAGAGCATTCGATGCGCTTCAGCTGCATTTTTTTGCGAATTGTAACAGAAAAGTAAAACTTCCCGCAAATGGCGAGAATTGGGCACATAAACGGACATTTTCGAGCGTGAATAATACGAAAACAAGAACAACTGTCACTGAAACGGCGATGACAATTCGTTAGGCACTGTCCACACTCACTTTAAAGGCATTACCATCTATGTATTTCAACCAGCCTCAGCCGGTACAGCCACCTATCGGAAAACGACGGAAGCAAAGTTGTACACCTGATATAAAAAAAATTAACTTGCATGAAAAAAAATTTAAATGTTAAACTTTCAAAAAGTCGTGTTTTTCGCGTAGTGACTTGTTTTCTATTAAACTACAAATTCAAATGTAAAAAATTATGTTTGTTAAATAAGAATAAACTTTATAGAAAACTCAACTGATGTTCGTCAAATAAAAATAAATTTTATAGAAAACCTACCTAATATTAAAAAAAATTATTATTAATTTTTTTTTAATTAACTTGAATGAAAATAAAAATTGAAATCTTAAACTTTCAAAAAGTCGAGTTTTTCGCGCAGTGACTAATTTTCTATTAAACTACAAATTCAAATGTAAAAAATGATGTTCGTTAAATAAGAATAAACTTTATAGAAAACTCGACTCATGTTCGTCAAATAAAAATAAATTTTATAGAAAACCTACCTAATATTAAAAAAAATTATTATTAATTTTTTTTTAATTAACTTGAATGAAAATAAAAATTGAAATGTTAAACTTTCAAAAAGTCGAGTTTTTCGCGCAGTGACTAATTTTCTATTAAACTACAAATTCAAATGTAAAAAATGATGTTCGTTAAATAAGAATAAACTTTATAGAAAACTCGACTCATGTTCGTCAAATAAAAATAAATTTTATAGAAAACCTACCTAATATTAAAAAAATTATTATTTTTTGTTTTTAATTAACTTGAATGAAAATAAAAATTGAAATGTTAAACTTTCAAAAAGTCGAGTTTTTCGCGCAGTGACTAATTTTCTATTAAACTACAAATTCAAATGTAAAAAACGGCCAGGATCCCATTCGTTTCATTGCAGACTTTTCATAGTTGAAACAAGAATTAATTCTAAAAAAAATAGAGATTAGCTTCGGTTAAGTTCATTGTCTCGAAACATTTCCTACTTTGCCATTGGAGTACTGAGATTTGTAATATTTTTAATATTTCCAAGGTCAGTTAAATCAGTTAAATTTGTTTACAAATACGCCCACATGCCACTTTATACACAATAATATTGCACAATAACATTGCATCATAGACAAGCATCGCCCTAAGCCCATAGCTTCACATTCAATCAATATTCATTCATTCATTCCCAACTTCTAAACATAAAAACAGAAGCACCACAAAAGTTCCATTAATTTTTAAATGTTCCTATAGTTGTAAATGTGTTTTTTTTCCGTACACCGCTTTCGCTCTTTTGAGAATTGAAAGTGAACGCCGCTATTTTCAACACGTGTTTCAATTTGAAGGATATTTTTTGTTTTTTAATTTTTTTATTTATTTTTATTTCTTTCTATTTGCATGAAATTGATGTGGGTTAAGTGAAAATGTTGTGTTTGTATGCATTAAAGATTTATAGCACCGGAGGGAGGCGGCCGGGCAGCGCTAAGCGCGAATTGATGTTTGTGCAAATTGTGTTGTTGTTTTTTGTTTTTAATGCAACGTGTCTGCTGCATTTTACATATTTGACACACTTTTGCGCAAGTTCAATAAACCAAAGTGTAGGTATGAGATTTAATGATTTTTCTCTAAAAATAATCGTACGAATAGGTGAAGTTTGTGTGAGAATGTTGTGAGTTCGCAACGTCCCATTGAAAGTTCGTTGCCTGTAGAATCGAGGCATTGCTTTGTGTTTAGCATTTAGAACACTTCAAACTGTTGATTAAGTGTAAAGTAAGTGTATATCTTCTTACCAACTAGATGGTCTTCAAGTACCCAGCACAATAACAGAAGGCGGTTTTAACCAATAAAAATGGACACTGGATCATTGGTATCTACAAAGGTGTTCATCTCCTATAACAACCGTGACTCTATATTGTAAAGTCGGCCTTTTAGAGTAGCTGCACAGTAGCTGAGAAACTGTTTTATCATTTCTACAGGCTATCACCTTGGCAGCTTCGAAGGATTTCACTAGAACTCTGAAAGAGATAAAAGAACATCTTTTATACTTGAATAACAAAATGTTGATGTTATTAGTCGACAAATCAAATCAAGACTTCGAGTTATCAAGTCTTTCGTCCTTGGGTCCATATACGGTATGAATAGAGTAGATGTCGTTGACAGTAAATTTTCTAAATGACTATCATTCATTGTGAAGCTGCGTCACGAGAATGCGCTACAAACTTGTAAGATTGTCCAAAAATTTCATATGAAATTAAAGAAAGTCACGAGAAGTTATACGCTTCAACTTATTTGACTTATGGACACTTAGTGTTCAAGTCAGGGGCGTAGCCAGAACTTGGTTATGGGGGGGTTTTATAAATTTGGTTTTGCCAATTTACTTAGTATTACATGCTTTTTAAAGCAAACTACAGTTTTCAAACAGGGCATTTTGTGGTGGGGCCAGCCATATGTGACGTATTGCATTGGAAATTTCATGAAATTTGGTTATTGTGTTCGAAGTAAAAGTATGTGTGTGTTACTGGTACAAAAATTTAACTTAACCGAAACTTAAACTTTAACCGAAACATTTCAATTGATGAACTAAGTTTATGGTGCTTATTGTTTATCCCGTGGCAGAGTTCAACTGAAATCCGCGATCACCGCAGATTCTATCAAAAGTGAGCCAAAGCCATCAAAGATCAGCAAAAATTTACTTGAGATTGGATTCAAACTTTGCTTTCCTTATACGCACCCAAATGATCTTTTTAATATTCATGTTTAATATCTGGCATCTGTATTTATCCAATGTAAATAGTTATGATTTCGACTCACTGAACAAATTCGAAAGTAGTTTTCAATAACATAAACAAATATTTTCATGTAAATTTTGCTCCAGTTTTTTTTTGTTATTTTTGTTATTTTGTATACCAAAAACCCACCTGCGTGATCCCAGGCGCTTCCACCGCCATTTTGAACAAAACAAAAAAATTTTTTGGCGTCCTCAATAAACCCCAGTATTCAATAAACCCTATGGAAGAAATCTTCTAATATTTTCCATAGTCGCAAAATAAATCGTTAAAGTTAGGCCTTTTTCGAAAAACGGACTATCATCAGAGGAAGATACTAAATACTGAGGTATGGGAAGAATTCTTTATTATTATATAATATATTTATTGTGAGTTTTATTCAAAATAGCGGCGAAAGCGCCTGGGGTCATCCGGGTGGGTATTGGTAAATGACGCACCGACATCCTGATGGACATTTCAGCCGACCATATAAAATACTCATGAGACATGCGTTTAGATCATGCAAATAGTTGTATTGAGCCTGAAGGGGACTATTTAAAAAACCATATCGGCTTTACCAAAAAAATTGTTTGTTATTATTTTATATGTTTAAAGGTGAAAAGACCTTTTTGTTAATGTGGGAACGTACACACCATGCATAGTAAATGACAATTTTAAATAATTATAGGCCATAGGGGGTTCTGACACCCAAACCCCTCCCCCTTGGCTACGGCCCTGGTTCAACCTTTGGACACCTTTGGACCCAGGCACCTTGGTCTGGATCACATCTTCACTCTCACATATATACAAAATTTTCATAAGAGAGCCGTGAACTAACCTTAGAATCTATAGAACTGCTAAGTAAGTGCTTTGATGAGTAGAATGTAGAATGAGTAGAAATAGAAAGGCAGGTAAATTTCTTTTGAAAATGGCGAGAAAAGATCTCCTTCAGATTGTTGAATTGATGATTGATAATAGGGCACAACCTATGGGGGCCAACATTGGCATTATCGAGGGCCCAACTTACACTTCCTGCCTAAAGGAAGTAGACAATACAGAGAAGTTTCTTTCCGTATGTTCTGCCTTCACTAGAACGAGATAACGCATTTTGGGTTCAGATGCCATGAGTATAGATGAAGTCCTTTATCTTCCCTAATAAGGTTTCCTGAAATTTGAAAAAGTCGAGGAAATTTGCAGAAGAAAACAAGTGTTCCAGCGCACTACGCATTACAGAGAGAGTTCGTTTCTGGCCCGCACTGCGCGACTTTGGAATACACTCTCTGCAGATATTTTTCCCAGCACCTATGATCTTGTTGAGTTCAAGAAAAGAGTCCATGACCACTTTACTCTAAACCCTCTCTCCTAACCAATATATCCTTTTTGAACCAACGCAATGCCTCGCCTCAACTTCGCCTCAACCTCGGTTCAACCTCTGCGCGTTTGCTCAAATTAAAAACAAAAGTAGCTTCTTTCTCCTCTTATTTATTATTTTATCTATTTTTTTAATCTTTTTTTTTGGCTCTCGGTTGTAATCCTTCCCAAGCTTAAAGTACAATTGGCTACTAAGCCAGAGTGCTTGAGAAATGGACCTTTCGTAGGTCCGTTTTCTCGGCTCCCTCCCACATCCTTTCATCCACTGTTTACTGTCACGATTTCTTTGGCAACTCTACCTGGCTTATTCACTGCCTTCAATACTTTTGCAGTCAGGAACTCATCAGACGGTGAAGTTGCAGTTGGCTATGGTTTCTAGTGGTCTAAGATAGTTGTGAACTGCTTTCGATTTAATAAGCACAACAAGTAAATACCAATTAATTTTTTGCAGTTTAGCAACGGTTCACTCATACAAACAGTGACGTAATGTTGTACTGCAGTTTTCCGATTCATATTCTGGTTCCAGTGTCACAGCTGTTATGTGCACAGCTCCATTTGAAATGCTTGAAAAACTCTTAAAATTCTTAACGTTAGGTTTTTGTTTTTTTAGGGCCTTAATAGTTTCTGGCGCTCAGCTTTATGCGGTTCATGGATTTCTCCACACTTAATATCCAATTTTCCAGCTGCCCTTTTGAAAATAACGCAACGCATTATCCCGGCTGTGCGACACAAATACAACACATTCAAATTCAATTTCATTCGTTCCGCCTACCGCACACACATGCCTCCACTCATATTCCGCTCTAGTGACGCTACGGCAACACACCCAAAATACTTCAATTTAATTGGGGAAACCCCAATAATACTTATCAGCAACCATATAAAAGGGCGTAGCAGCAAAGCGAAACAACGCAATTTCATTTCAATAAAAAATTGTGCTGCTTTCGTTTTTGTTTAGTGTGAGGTCCTGGCTTACAGACGGTTCAGGTGCACTGCATACAACAAAACTCGACACAATGCGCTCTACAAGTGGCCATTACGCATTTACTTTGTGCTGGGCTTCGCTGCGTCATGGTTAGTAAAGTTTGTGCCACGCCAACGTATCGTTCGACAAAGAAGCAGTTTGTTTTTTTTTATAGTTTTATTTGCCATTTTGTAGCTTTTGCTATGTGTTTCTGCTTTCTGATTTTGTGTGTGTTACCTTTTCGAGTTTGTGCATGTGGAAGAGTTTGCTTTCTTGAATTTACCGTTGTTAAACAGCAAACACTTAAGCATATTTTTTATCCTTTCTAATAACAAGCAAACAACAACAGCAAGAAGCGTCTGTGCCATAGTCGACCTAACCCGTCTGACTTAAGCTTTTAGTTTGTACGAAATACAGGGTGAGGTTAGTTTGGTTTTTGAACATAAAATTATAACTAAATACAAACATTGTGGGTTTTTTTTGTTTGGGAGTTTTTGTCATACGTCGTTTACCACAACAACCAAAAAACAAGTCATTTGACAGCTGTGGGTCTCAGGTGAGAAATCTGTTTAAAGAAGAAAGGAGTAGAATTTGTTTACTGTTTGTTAGAATTTAATGGAACTTGTTGCACTGAGACCAGAAATGATCTACTATGCCCTCTTCAAGTTGTTAGAGAACATCTCCCCTAGACCCAACGACCTATTGAAGCTTAGTAACTCATGAGGGTTCAGGTGCTTGATGTTCTCTTCTGCAAGCCAGAACTGGCCCAGGTAACGTATCCTGTCGCATCACAGTGAAGTATGATGTGCTCAGGAGTCTACTTTGCTATTCTGCAGAGTCTACAAACGTTAACCTATTCTAGTCCGATTGTATGCATAGGTTTTCTCAGACTGCAGTGCCCAGTTAGAAGACCGGTAACACCGTGCGACAGCATTTTTCACACCGAGAAAAATCCATATGTGCGTGAAATTAGAGACCAATTATAGTAATACTGCGTACTCAGTTTTTCATTTCTACATCCTTTGTCCTTTTAAAAGGACTTCAAAATTTTGAAGGGGATAACAAATAATAAAAATATAAAAAGTACTTAACCTCGTTAGAATATGGCGATATGTATATCAAATGAAAGAGGAAAGGCTCAAGATATTAAATAAAATTGATTTTTTATCTATTTGTAAAAAAAGGATATGAAAATGATCCTTTGAAAATTTTAAGCCTTTATATCCTTGAAAATTTATATAGTATTTTCTTGAAAAGTAAGTATGTTAAAACCCAAAATCTCCTAGATCACGTGTCAAATTTTCATTACTCTAACTTTATTGGTTCGAAAGTTATTAAAAAGGCGGAAGGTGCCATTCTAATGAAGTACAAAAATTCTAATTTATTTGAGTATCAGTATTTTCATTAATAAAAATATACAAAATGAATGAAGCGAGAATGATGAATTTTTGACACGTGATCAAGAAGATTTTGGGTTTTAACATACTTACTTTCCAAGAAAATAATATATAAATTTTCAAGGATATAAAGGATTAAAATTTTCAAAGGACCGTTTTGATATCCTTTTTTTACAAATAGATAAAAAATCAATTTTATTTAAATTCTTGAGCCTTTCCTCTTTCATTTGATATACATATCGCCATATTCTAACGAAGTTAAGTATTGTTTTTATTTTTTTATTTTTTATCCCCTTACAAATTTTGAAGTCCTTTTAAAAGGACAAAGGATGTTTGGTCTCTAGTTTCACGCCCAGGTGGATTTTTTCCGGTGTGAACAATTTTTTTAATTTTTGTCGCACCGTATAAACAAAAGTAAGAGAAGTGGAAAAAACTAGGAGATTAGCGATTTCCCTATACAAATTCTTTGAATTTTTTACTCATCTCAGAAGTTTGTATAAAGTTAAGGATTAGATTTTATCCATCCACATAATATCAGATCTCAAAGTGTGTAAGCTTCTTGTGGAAAAGACAGACCACAGATATAAGTTCATGGTCACAGGTCAGAGCCATTGGAATACAGCCAAAGGCCACAGCCCACGTCCCACACCCATCCTCAGTCCTCCAAGGCATTCGTTCTGATGATCCTTCATTAAGAGTTCGCTAACAGGGGACATTTTCCCGAGCGTAAACAACTTTTTTAAACTATATGAATTGGACTTTACAAAGTCACGTGTTGCTTAACTCTCCTTCGATTTCTAGCCAACACATGAAACTCGATTTGGCACACACTGTAGTGCAGTGTGTCAGTGGGCTACTCGCTTACGGCGCAATGATTTAGTTGGCTGCGGCACACAGCTAGTCGGTTCGGTCGGTCGGTCACACTCTGCGTGCAAATGGTCATGTTTACTTCAACAACTCAGCGCTTGCTTCTAGTTGTTGCTGCGTGTTGATGTATCTTTGCCTGTTAGTACTGTAGCTATGGGTTTGTGGCCTCTGTGTGTGTGTGTGTGTGACTTGCTTTGGTATCGTGTGGCCGTGCAGCGAGTTGCTGCTGGGCTCGCATGTTGCGCATTGCCTGGCACGTAGATTATGATGAAAGTTTAATGAAATTTATCGCCTGAAATTGGGCACTCATCGGTACGTGTTTGCATTTCGGGCAACATGAAAATTGTATGGGCAGGTCCGAGGGCCGGCATAGGCTGTGCCATGTTGACAAGCTGCTGAATAATGGAAATGTCGAACGAAACGAAGCGCCTATGTCGGGAACTTGTATTCTATTTGAACAAATAAAAAGCACAAAGTGTGCACACATGTTGGGTTAGCATAATTTAAGGTAAAGCAAAACTTCTTCGATTTAAGACTTACTTACACTTTTTTGTTGCTAACTTTTACTTACTACATAGTTTTCGAAAGAGCAATTTAAAAGTAATTTGCATTTATTTGGTCAATTTACATACATTGTGAGTTTTAGTGAGTATTTGGGTTAGGCTTTTGGCATGATTGAACATTTTAAGAAAACTTTACATGCATGAAAATTAAAGTCGAATATTACGTGACTTGAAATAGACTTTTGTGCAGCATGAAAAAAATCTTCTTTTATTTAATAGGACTTGTGGTTAAAATATTTAAATGTTAACTGATAGTATTAAACCAGAAAGAATTTCCTAATTTAAATTTCAAAATAAAACCACTTTGAATTTGCATATCACTCATACGACCCGTGCGCCCGAAATTAACTTAATGTTTCAATAACTGCTGTTCCCTTGCCGATTTCTTGTTTTTCCACACATTGCTGTATCGCAACTGGTATTCCACTGAAAATTGCCTTAATTTCTTCAAAAACCACAAATGTTCGCAACAAAGCTGCAAATAGCAATCGTGCAGTATTCTCGCTTCAGTTCATACACACACACACACTCACACTGCCACAAATATGTCAATTGCAATGGTGTCATTTGCAGTGCGCTTTAAGCTATTAGCAGCCAGCGAAAACCGAAAGAGTGACTGCTGAAGCAACAAGCAACCAAGTCAAGTCAACACAAGCAACGCTGGCAACACGGCAAACTAAAAAGTCAGTCAAACTCATTTCTAGTTAGCCCACTGACAGACAGACCCAGTAGTGCAACTGGCACATGTCGCTTGTGCTGACGCCAATGTTATGCAACTACTTTTTGTCACTGCTGCACGCTACTACTTTCGTTTCGTATTTTGTCGTTTGCTAGTTGCTGCATTGGTACATAGAATGCCCAATGAGAAAAACGCAGATGCATTAAAATTGTCTTTGAAGAAATGTTTTAAATTGTATTTTTCAATACTGATTACTTTTGAGTAGTAATAATCGATACTTGTAGTGAGTACTTTTCAATACTTAGAAGCGATATTTGAATCGAGGACTTTTGAGTACCGATAACCGCTACTGAGTTCTTTCGTCTGTGAAGAATGATTTCATTTGTATTTTTCAATACTGATTACTTTTGAGTAGTGATAATCAATATTTGTACTGAGTGCTTTTGAAAACTTATGAAAAACGCTTTTAGTAAATACTTTTGGCTACTCATAATCGATATTCAAACTGAATACTTTTGGGTACTTATAACGAATACTAATTTTGAGTACTTTTAAGTACTTATAACCGACATTCATCCTGATTTCTTTTGGCTACTCTAAGCCAATTTCTATTTTTCAATACTGATTACTTTTGAGTACTTATAACGAATACTAATTTTGAGTACTTTTAAGTACTTATAACCGACATTCATCCTGATTTCTTTTGGCTACTCTAAGCCAATTTCTATTTTTCAATACTGAATACTTTTGGGTACTTATAACATATACTAATTCTGAGTAGTTTTGAGTACTTATAACCAACACTCATACTGAATTCTTTTGGCTACTCTAAGCCAATTTCTATTTTTCAATACTGATTACTTTTGAGTAGTAATAATCGATACTTGTACTGAGTGCTTTTGGCAATTTATAATCGATACTTGTACTGAATATTTTGGGTACTCATAATCGATATTCGAACTGAGTATTTTTGAGTACCGATAACCGGTACTTATATTGAGTACTTTTGAGTACTTTCAACCGATACTAACACTGAGTACTTTTGACTACTCTAAACCAATACGTATGAGTACTTTTGTCTGCGAAGAATGTTTTAATTTCTATTTTTCAATACTGAGTACTTTTGAGTAGTGATAATCGATACTTGTACTGAGTACTTTTGGCTACTTATAATCGATACTTGTAGTGAATACTTTTGGGTACTCATAATCGATATTTGAACTGAGTATCTATTTTTGAGTACCGATAACCGATACTGAGTACTACTTATAACCGATCCTTACACTGAGTACTTAAAGCTACTCTTAACCAATACTTATACTGAGTGCTTTTATCTGTGAAGAATGTTTTTATTTTTCAATACTGAATACTTTTGGGTACTCATAATCGATATTTGAATTGAGTATCTACTTTTGAGTACCGATAACCGATGAAGACCGGTGAAGAATGTTTACCTTTGGGTACTCATAATCGATACATGAACTGAGTACTGTGTACTTTTGTTTGTGAAGAATGTTTTGATTTGTATTTTTCAATACTGATTACTTTTGAGTAGTGAGAATCGATACTTGTACTGAATGCTTTTGAATACCTGTAATCGATACTTGTACTGAATACTTTTGGGTACTCCTAATCGATGCTTAAACTTTATATACCATAATCGGTACTTGAGCTGAGTACTTTTAGATGCTCATAATTGACACTCGAACTGAGTACTTTTACTTTTTACGTCTGGGTACTCATAACCGATACATATATTAAGTACTTATGGGTACTCAAATTCGATTCTTGTGCTCAATACTTAAAATTCTTTGAATTTATAGTTGTACTGAGTACTTATTGGTACACATAATCGATATTTGTACATAGACATCACTTTCTAATTACATGTTGCTTCAGTTCCTAATGACACAGACGCTGAATTATAATTAATTGTTTCATTTGAGATGAACACAACTAACTTCACTAACTGATTACCAATTTCCCACTGGGATGTTGCACTGCTGCAATTACTTAAAAGCCAATAACGCAAGAAAAACATTGTCATAAATACGTAATGACGACAGTTGCCAAGTAACTCTTCAGCGCTACTCGTTCCTCACACTCTCAAACTCGCTGTCCCACTCTGACTGGCATAGTTTCTGTGCATTCGAAATTGTTGGCTGCATGTTTGTGTGCCAATGTTTACGTTCTAAACGTTGCCAGTTGTCTATTTTTGTTGGACAAACTGAAATGCTGAAAGTGCAAAATAGTTATACATTTGTATAGCAACAAAAAGTGAGCAGAAGAACATTGGGAAAGTCACGGCCACATGTAGCAGGAAGTAATAAAAATTTAAAATTTCCTGTATGTAAGTAAATTTGTGTAGCTCATAAGTACGAGTACAACGCTGAATATTACAGTCTGTCTGTAAAAAAAAATGGAAGGACGCGGTAAGTTGATATAACTGGACATAGCTGCCTTATGGAGTGTTAAACCAATATTTCAATCTTTTGAAACACTCAATTAGAACCAATAGTTCCATTTTGATATAGGCGATCCACAACTACTGAAACTTTTGACTGAAACAAATGTGCAATCGAGTCTCTGCTGCACCAAGCCACGAACAGAAAACAACGCAGAAAACAATCAACAAAAAAGTTATGTAGAAAAAACTTCTTTTTATGTTATATTATTTTAAAATTCCCTATGTGCAAAATTATTAAATATAAAGGATCAACTTATATTAACACCAAAGCTGCCAACATTTTCAAGTTTTGTGTTTTTCTTGAACTAACCAAACGTCAATGACTTAAGTGCCGCGGGCCACATACCACAACACAAGTGTTCCGTTTACGCTGAAGTCAGTTAAAATGTTTTAGTTGTTGTTTTTAGATTTGCACCAATACAACGCCCAAAGCAGCTGCAATACCTCTACATCCAAATCACTTGGAAACTTTTATTGGGAACAGCGCACATTTTCCACACGACAAAGAAAAACATTGCGTGCATGTGTGTGTGTGTGTGTGAGTGTGCTTAACATGTTGCAAACTTCCTGCCATCTTGCGAAAGTTGTGCGAACTTTTGCACCAACTGCAGCTAGTAAACACTTCATTTTGCGTGCGGCTCGTTGTTGCAGCGAGTGTAATCAAAGTGTGTGCATACAAACAAGTGGATTTGAAGAAGAGCGAAAAACACGAAATCGCTGCACAAGCAGCTGCAATAACCGTATGGGACTACATGTGAGGCTTAAAAACTTTTATGAACCCCGTAGGAAAATTTCAAAATAAATACAACAGCAAAGTTTTTAAGCTACTAGGGAGCAAAGTAGACGTGTGTTGATTGTGTATGTGTGTGTATGTGTATGTGGGCGATAGTGTTGCTCTACGGTAACCACTGAGAGTATCTGAGAAAAGTACTCGAGTACTATTTGTATCGCTTTTTGTTGATAAGTACTTGAAAATAATTAAAATTTAGAATCTTTGAGATTGTAAAAAATATGCTTGGCCCTTTCGACCCCGATAGGGCCGAAAGGGCCATCGGGGTCTCTCGATATTAGTTACTTTTTGGTATTTAAATCATGAAATATTTGCCTAAGTCGTGTGCACACGACAGTTGAAGTCGCCACGCCTCTTTGTTGGAGTTCTAGAGATAGTTTTCTTTTGAACAATTTTAGCTTAAAACGGGTTAAATAAATTTTGTATCAATATTTTTTAATGACAGAAAAATTATTTAATATTTATGGAAAAATACAAAATTATCACTTTTTGATTTTATTTGACCATTATTGAAGAAACATGGTTTTGATCAAACGCGCCCAATCCGTAGACTTCAATTAGAACAAAAACTTTCCCTGATATCGCTGCAAATTATTGGAAATTATTTTGGGGATAACAGTACAATTTTTGTAATTTGCTTTGAATGCACTTATAAAAATATTAATTTGTTGGTGCCTACTTAAATTAAACCCATAAATCAATCGTAGCTTTTGCTATAAGATGACAAATACGTGAAGTTGCTCTCAGGCAACTTTGGGGTCGAAAGGGTTAAGGTCTTAATGCTTTTAAGCAAGCTTCTAGGTTCATTTCTGTCTGCAACGTCTAAAACGTTATAGTATATTCTTATCTATATCTATATATGGACATATAATTGTTTGTCCTGACTGACTGACTGATTCATCGTCGCCAAACCGCTAAAGCTATAAATAAGGAAATTTAAACTGTAGACACATCTTGAAAAATGAACCTCCGCTAATATGGGATTTTATGAAATTCGGGGTATAAAAGGGCAAAACATGGGTTAAGGTGTTGTATAAAGAAACGCGATTAATTGGGTCTATTGATCTCACATTTGGTGGAAACACTTCAAATAAAAAATAATTCGACACGTGTTTATCAATTTTTCGAATATCGAAATTTAACGGGATGAACCAAGGGTTAAGGTTCGTATACGCAAAGACTACGAAAATACCCTGAACCGATTGGCCTATTGACTTCAACTTGAAATTAGAAATAATTTGACATTTATTTCTTATTTTTTGAAAATCAAAACTTAAACTTAGTGAATGCTTGTATGAAGATACATGATTTTTTACGCCTTTTGACTTAACCAAAGTACTTTAAGTGAGAAATAATTCTACACGTTTTTTTATTTTTTCGAAAATAAAAATCTTGCGGGGTCAACAATGGGTTAAGAGTTTGTATGGAGAAACAAGATTTTATGGGTCTTTTGACTTCAAACTTGGTGAAAGTACTTTTATTGAGAAATAATTCAATACGGATTTTTTATTTTTTTGAAAATAAAAATCTATCGGGTGAACAATGGGTTAAGAGTTTGTACGAAGAATCATGATTTTATGGGCCAATTGACTTCAAATATGGTGAAAGCACTTCAAATGAGAAATAATTAGATAAGTATTTTTTCATAAAAATCTGACGGAATCAACAAAGGGTTAAGAAGAACTTGATTGGCCCCATTGACTTCAAACTTGCGTCCAAAGCCGCAGGCCTCTGCTAGTACTTATATATTCCTATTCTATATTCTTATTCTTATACTTCAAAATAGGTTATTTATGTTCTTATTTACTTACTTAAAAAAAAGTAAGTAATACTTAAGTCATTAATACTTACTTGCTTACAAAATTACGCAAAATTTCCAGGAGCCTCTGTTTAGTGCGTAGACCTGATCGTCCTCAACTTGGTCCTTCCACCGGAGACACGGTCTCTTTCTTCGCCATCGACCTCCAACTACCGCATCGAGCACCCTTTTTGTCAGAACTTCATCGTTCATACGGCCCAACGTAGTTGTTGGTTACTCAAAATCTTTTTCTTCTACAAATTTTCCGTCTACACCTCACGACTAACTTCAGGATTAAACCATCAACCACCAATATGAAGTTTTTATGATAGTTTCCCGTACTCAACTGACACTTCGCAATCAACGAAGAGAGAAGAAAAGAAAAATAGCCAACACAAGGAAATTTGTCACTCGTTTTCAGTGTTCCAAAGAACAACTTCGAATACATTGCTGACTTGCTGCCCAATCCAAACATATTTTCTACTACCTCAAGCACCAAGACACACCTGCAGGCATACCAGGTTTAGTGATTGTCCCAGCAGGCTGCTTGGCCATATAGCCCACAACACTTAATGCTATTAGTGTACCCTCTCGCCGCGCCGCTGCCCCAAACAGCCATCACCGACTACACACACACACACACACACGTGAGCCGACACAACCCGTGAGCTGGCAGGATGTCAGCACAAGAATAGAAAGCAACACCAAAGTGCGGCCCCACTGCGCCAAGTCTGCCGGTTAAGCAGTCGCCGCCGACTCATGCGACCTTGTGCTGATTCCCTGCTATGTGATTGCATTAAAAATTGAAAAGACGCATTGCAAGCAGGGAAATGGGCTGCCAGAAGATGTCGTTGCCGACGTTGACGCAGCCAACTCTCTCGCTGACACAATTTTTTTGTTTACACTTTAATTAATACAGCCGCAGCCGCACACGGCTGAAAACTGAATTACAATATGAAAACTGCAGCTAACTGACACATGTGCGCAAAATAGGTTATGTACAAGCGGCAAATTGTCACTGTGTGTGTGTGTGTGTGTGTGTGTGACAATGTGCTGGCAAGCAACCAAACTATTGTAGCGTGTTGCGCGGCGCTGGTGCTGACGTTTTAATGGCTGCCTGACTGCTTGCCAACGGCAAGAAACAAACACACACACACACACACACACGCACATACATTGTCTGTGCCGCAAGTAGTGTGACAGCAGCGTTAGTCAGTTAATGTGCAGCGTTTCTTAATTAATGTGCCTAACTAAGCTTGGATTTATGTGACAGCTTCATTTTTATTTACCAAAAACTTGCATGGCGAGAAAATTCATATGCCAAGAGCAAAAGCCTGGAAGGAAGCCAGACTGACAGCCAGCCGTAGACACATAGTTGGGTTCTTGGTTCTTGGCTGATGCCGTTGTCTGCTCTGGGCGATAGTGGTTGTTTTTGTTGCTAATATGCCAGTGGCGTTGTGGCTTGTAATGAAAATTGAATTTGGCGTCACTTTTGCTGTAGCAGTAAACATGGGCTTTCATGAATCTAAATACCTTTCGATGAAAAAATGCCAGGACGGTCTCATTACGAGGCAAGGAAGGTAGATCGTGTGGGAACCATTAATTTATATTCCAATAAAAATATTGAAAAATTGAAACATTTTTATCGGCTCAGATTCCAATTCTCAATGTCAAATTTATTTTCAGAATTTTTTTTTAAATTTTTTTAAAGCCAACTCAATTCAACATGTATATAAGAAACAACAATTACATAGCTTATAAAAAATATTCCTTATGATCAAAAAAGAACGAAAATTTTGAATTGCCGCGCTTATCCAATCGGTAAATTTTTATTTTCTCAAAGTTGGCAATACTTTTATTGGTGTTCTGTCAAATTTTGACGCATATCGTAAGATTAGTATTCGATTGGCGTCTATACAAAGAAGTCGAAAAATTGTTGTGTGGCGATTTTTATAATGGATGAAAAATTAGAACAATGCGCGTGCCTAAAACTTTGTGTTAAAAATGAAATTTCGTGTGGAGATTCGTTGAAAATGTTACAAAAGGCGTATGGTGAAACGTGTATGTCGAAAAGACGAGCATAGGATTGGTATAAAAGGTTCAAAGGCGGCCGGGAGAGCCTCGAGCACGATGAGATCCCTGGACGGCCATCCACGTCTGTTACCGAAGAAAAAATCGAATCGGCGAAGCAAATCGTGTTGGAAAATCGTTGTGTATCGATTAGAGAGGTGGCTGATTGATGGATGATTGTTGAGCATCTCATTTGGATCAGCCAAATACATTATAACTAATATTTTGGGCATGAAACGCGTCGCTTCTCGGCTGGTGCCAAAAAAGCTGAATTTCATTCAAAAAAAGCGTCGTGTTGATGTGGCCAAAGAGATGATTTTCAACGCAGACAGCGACCCAAAATTCATCGAACGCATCATAAGTCCAGATATGGCCCCATGTGACTATTTTCTATTTCCCAAACTTAAATTGCCATTGCGCAGAACGCGTTTTGAGACCATAGAGGCCATAAAAGACCCATACCTTTGGCGGCATATAAAAAATGTATGAAAAATTGGATCAAACATTGGCATACATGTATTGGCGCAGGAGAAGAGTATTTTGAAGGGGATAATAAAGAAATTTATTAAACATTGAAATTTTGCGTTTATTTTAATTCCCGTTCTTTTTTGATCATAAGGTATAAAAATTTGGCGTACATTGATTTCTCTCTGACCATTTTATTCCTCGTAATTGTCCTAAACCAAACAATAAAACAACAGTTTAAAGTCGAAATCAACCCTCAAATAGACATCCAACCATATACCATCAGTCGATCGGTTCGACGAAATTCGAAATTTCATTTTCAGGATTTTCCGGACACTTTTTAAAGACAACTCTAAGCAACATGAGTATCATTTCCACAAATTCGACTAGACTATAATATTACCGTGTCCAAAAAATAAGGTGACATTGTATTTATTTTGAAAATTCTTTATTTATTCTTCCAAATCAATTTCATCCCCTTCAAAGTAATCCCCTCCCGATGCAATGCACTTATGCCAACGGATTTTCCAATCTTCGAAACACTGATTGTAGTCACTTTCCGGGATGGCCTTCAGTTCCGTCTTCGCTGCGGCTTGAATCTCCTCTATCGTATCAAAACGGTGTCCCCGGAGCGGTCTTTTGAGCTTGCTGAACAGCCAGAAGTCGCACGGCGCCAGATCAGGTGAATACGGTGGTTGCGGAACGATATGGGTTGAGTTTTTGGCGAAATGATCACGAATTACGAGTGCAGTATGGGATGGTGCATTATCGTGGTGTAAAAACCAAGAATTGTCTTTCCACAATTCCGGCCTTTTTAGGCGGATAGCGTTACGCAAATGACGCATAACGTTCAAATAATATTCCTTGTTGACTGTTGACTAAAAAAAAATAATTCTCCAAATCCTTCGACGCGCGCAGTTTAAATTCAAATGTCACCTTATTTTTTGGACACAGTAGTATGACCTTCAGATGTCTCGTAATTGCTTCTAAATCAAAAATCAACCTTAAGTGAACATTGAACTATATACCAACCTATCCTATTCAGTCCAATGCTCAAGTGAATTTAATTTTCAGATAATTTTTAAAAACAATTCAATGCAACAGAACCAACAAGAGCTTAGCTTATAAAGTGCTCATAATAGAATTTAAACAACCTACAGTTTTATGTCACTTGCGAAGAGAAGGTTAAGTTTTTTTCATCAGTTTGCAATCAGAGATTTGTGATTTCTTTCATAGATAGCAACCAAGAAAGAAACATTGCCCTTTCCCATATTTGGTTTATTTGATTCTAAATTATTGCTCAACCCTTAACGTTTCAATTAAGCCATTGCCACTCTATGATTAAATTTTATTTCGCTAATGGAATTCTTGCAGCCAGCAAACCTCATCCTGATACGCTCCTGGCTGCTTAACTATGTACCTGTTTTTTTCTATGCTTTTGTTGTTGTCATTTATTTGTTGTTTTTCCTCTCCTTGGGTAAGTTGTTGTTGATTTTGTTGTTCTTATTGCTTACATAAATTCCATGTCTGTTGCTAAACGAGCTCAGACAATTTCGTTGAACGACTTCAGCTATGTGTGTGTGTCTATTAGTTGTCAGTGTGCATGTGTCTGTGTCTGTTTATAAAATTTGGGTTATGAGGTTTTTAGAATGCATGTCACAATTTTGTATTGTTTTTGACAGTTGAACTCTTTCACACACACCCTCGCTACCGCTTTTCACTGCGGCATTCACATTCACACATAAACGAGTTCATTGCTTTCGTGTGTTGCTACACAATTTCACCAAATCGCTGGCAACGCATCACAAAAACTTTGCTAGAAACGTTTGCCCAATGAAGATTAGAATTGAACAAATCTGGCTGCATGACTGCCAAGAAACATTAATGCAATTAAATCAAATGCACATTAGACACGTTTCTCGATTTGTGCACCCACGACGAGCAAAGTTTGACGTGCGATCGACCACTGTGACAGACGATTTCGATGCTAGAAATTAATTTCGTTTGCCTCAATGCATTCGTCTATGTCACATTACATATTCGGATTGAATTTCGATGGAATCACTTTTTGCCGCTGCAACAGCAAACGGCAGCCGTCGTTTTTTTTTGTTGTGTGCGAAGTGTAGGCGACTTTTTGTTTACACTGCACTTTTCCTAGCGTGCATTTCCTTTCCTCTGCGTTCTGGCTGTGGCTGTGTGGCCGAAAGCAAGTGCCAAACTTTGACGTTCGGCAATATTGCACACAACACCAACACATGCAATGCAATAACGTATCCGAATCGCGTTCGCAGTCGCCGCCTTTGGCCGTTTGCCTCGCGAGCCTTGACGCGAAATAATCGGCATCGGCAACAATGTTGGCAGCAGCTTATTCGTCATTTTGCATTGAATCCCGAAATTCCGGGATTTGATGCTCTACAAATTTTTATAACCACGAAAATTATTAGCTTATTAACTTTTACTACAAACTTTTATAACTGTCAGCTAAAGACAAATTTTGCAAATCCTTAGAATCTCAAAGTATTTTCATGATTTAAAAAATCCCCAAATATTGTGTCATTCCCAGTGTTGCACAATTGCACGGCTTAGTTTACGCATGACAACGATTGAATTTCATTACTACAAAGTAAACGCGTGTAATGCGCGCACGGCGCCTGAAGCGTTGCTGATCGCCAGCGTCCAACGCAGCCAAACGTATCCATTACATTGCCTGCTGCAGTGTTGTTGTGCGCTCAAATTTGATTGCTGTCTGTGAAATTGCATTTACCGTTGCTGGCACTTTTGTGTCCGAGAATATGTTGAACGAGTGAATATGCGTGAAGGGAAGAGTAAATGTGGCCAACATTTACATGGATATGTTTATTTTTTTTTGGGCAAATTTAAATGTAATTTTTTGTCATATACGTGTTTGCACAAATTGAAGTGCAATGCTTCGAAAGATCTAGAACTACATATTCGAATATTTTGGAATCTTCATTTATTTACGGTAGGAATTAAAGTGCTTTTATACAGGAAATTCTTCTATTACACATTCGAAAAATGTACATTTTCTTTTCAATTCATTTTGATCACAAATTAGTGTTTTAATGTTAAAAGAAATTCAATAACACAACAAATATTCTAAATTTTTTTGTTTTATTTCCGTCATAAATTAGTTTTTTTTTTTGGTACCGAAAACTCTTCAACTAAACATTCGATTATTTTAGATTTTTTCAATTAATTTCGTCCACAGATTAAAGTGGCAAAAAATTTTCAATAACTCAGTCGAATATTTGTGAAATTTTGTTTTGTTTAATTTCCGTAATAAATTAGTTTTTTTAATAACCAAAACGGGGAACTGTCTAACAGCGTCTCACGCGCGAAAAATGGGCATCACCGAGTCGCATGATCGCAGGAAATGCAGGGAAATTAGGGCCAAGGAAACCCTGGAGCACATTCTCTGTTCCTGTCCGGCTATCTCAAGACTACGACTTACTTAGAGGCCCCGTTCTTTTCTGGGTTAGAGGAGGTTCCCAACCATGAAGTCACTGCTGAACTTCGCTGGCAACATCCGCATTCTCACCAATCAGTTTTACGTCGATACGCAGCACTGAGGAGCTCCAACTGGTATCGCTATGGACCTAATAGGGTCTATGCGTGGCCTACTTGGTCAACCAGCTTACCTAACCTAACCTAATACCGAATACTCTTCAATTGCACATTCGATTATTTTAGATTTTTTTGTTTATTTTGAGCACAAATTGAAGTCATTTAGTACTAAATGAAAATCCTTTAGTTAACATATTTGCTTTTAGATTTCTTACCATTTAGTTTCAGGCACAAGGATAGTTTTTTATCACACATTCGAATATTTTAGTCTTTTTATAACAAAGTTGTCCAACAGAAAAAACATATTAGAGAGATTTATGGAATTTTTTGTCGGTAGCGCATTGCAGTTGAAAAAGAACTGTGGTTGACAAATATGGTCAGCCTTTTTCCTTTTGTCGGAATAGCCTAACAAGCGCAACACTCAGAAAGACTATACGTTCAATTTACTGCGATTTGAGGTTCACTGTTAAATTGTTTTAAATCCACCCAACCTTCGGAGATAGATTGAGTAGATCCTGTGATTTCAATTAGCCAAGGTAATGGTTTCTCAACACATCAGTGCCAAATGACTTGATTCGGCCATCTCATCACTTTTTCCATATGCTTTGATCCGTCATTAGGACAACCAACTAACTGCCATCATTCCTGCCCAGAGACAGAAAAAACTGCGACTGAGAAGACGGGAAGCATAAGTTTCGTCCAACTGCAGCCGCTCTCAGACTGTTATACTCACTTGTGAGTGCTGTGAGTCAACATACACTAACAATAAAACAATAAACCAGTGTCCTTACTTTGAAGGTGTCCTTACTTTGAGAATCAGATCTGACTTCAATGGTCAGAAATATGGCATGACTGTATAATATTCACTTTGTGCAAGCTACGAGGATGAGTTTTTCATATCACTACAGCAGTCCAGCACTCGTACAAATAAGGCTACGCGTTTCTGGAAAACGTTTTATGCGTTCTCTGAAGAAACTTTCTAGGTTAGGCTAGGTAAGCTGACTCAACTAAAATTATTTGTACCAAAATTTTAATGTAAACTTGTAAATATAAAAAAGGCCCAAATTACATAAAAGCGACCCAAGGGTCCAAGTGAAATAAAAAGGTCCACTTTTGGTCCAAATGGACTGGGCCACGCATAGGTTAGATCGCCTTAGGCCCGATTTCGCAGTGGCTGGTTATCTAACTGTTAACTTTAATTCAGAACCGATAGTTAACTATTGATTAAATAGTTTTGACTTTCATATTGGTTGGTTACAGTGGCGCACGCAGGATTTTATTTCGGGGGGGGTTTCGTAACTTTTTTAGAACTTTGAAATAGAATAAAATTTAGATGTATGAATCTACAGACTGAGATCCAAAACATGTATGTTTCCCCTACCTGACATATTTTGGTCCTGAAAGTTCAAAATAGAAAATTTATTTAAAAGGAAACAATTTTTCTCTTTTATTTGATACCCATATCTTCATTATTGCACAACCGCAAAAATTTAAAAAAATATTTGAAATGTGTATGTCCTTAAAATTTTAAAGTCTTTAAAAAATAACTTTGAGTCAGAGAATGAAAACTGACTATGCCAGGTAAATGACCTCTAGTTACACGCCTATATCAACATTTGGATGGGTCACGGTGTAATTAATATAAAGTTGGTGTTTTCACTCAGTGCATCATAACTTTGTCATTTTTCTTTCGATTCCATTGATGGTAGGCTTAATATTGGCACAAATAATATATTTTTCATCTTAGGTTTTAAAACCAAAGGAAATAATTTATTTTATCTATAAAAAACATTCAAAAATTTTTGATTTTTGAAAATGGTCGAAAATTCACTTTTTTACAATTTTCACCGTCAGTAATTTCTCCAAATCTCATCTGATTTGGACAATCTGTATATCTCTGGAAAAGCTAAAGTATTATCTTCCGACCGACGGACAAAAATTTTTTTGTAAAAATTTTTAATAAAAATTTCAAAATAATTTCAAAATTATGTCTTTAAATTTGTCTTATTTTTTGACAATTTGACAACTATCGCATATTCACCTTATGTTAAATTAAATGAGTTTTTTACTTTATCTATGTTGCATCAGAATGCCAACAAAGCTTTTGCTTGATAAAAATCTTGACAATTTGCCATTTTCAATAGGCAAAATTTCAATTTCAAAATTTGCATTCACACTTTTGACAATTTATCAAGAAAAGAGCTTTTATTTTTAGGAATAGAATACCAGTTCTTGAAAAATAGTAAAAACTTGACAAGTAGTCAATATTAATTTATCAAGTGTTATGGGCCAGTTACTCATGACACAGAACATAAACTTAACCATAAACATAAACTTTGAAAATTTGAGCGATTACTCAAAACTTTATTTCCGTAAACGTAAACTTAAAAATCAGCTGATTTTCCTTTTTGACAAAAGGAAAATAAAACAAACAATATTGCCACTTCGATTTCTCCATCTCGTGAACAATCAAATTCAAACTTTTCGCGACATTTTTTTACTTGCAATTATTAAAAGTTTGAGCATCCAACTACTAAAATTATTAAGATATTTACGAAACTAATAAAAATTGCAATCCATTTTGTATATTTTACAAATTATTTTCATTTGTTTACTTTTTAATTCATTCCGAAGAGAGTGGCAACATTTTTTGCGTTTTCCGTAAACATAAACTTAGAAACCAAAACGAAACAGATTTCTAAGTTTACGGTTAAGTTCTAAGTTTATGTTCTATGTCTCGGGTAACTAGTTGTACAGCTTTCGGGTATGCCAGGTCGTGCTAGCTGACAAGTAAAACTAAGTTATGTCATGAGTAACTGGCCCATTAGGCTGTTAGTCTAGAAAACACTTTTTTAGGTGAATTTTTTGTGTCGAGTAGTGTTATTGATGATTGAACATATCTGTGGTCACAAGTCATAACCGCCTAAGTCTGTTTTTCAATTTTTTCAGGAGAGCAGTTTAAAGTTTCCAATCCTCACCGCAAATCAGGAGTCAGTTTTTTTCGATAAACTTTCTTACAGATTCTAAGGAAACGTATTCTTTTACTTGCTTCTTAAAAAAAAATAGTTATGTATTGTTGTAATCAAAAGATATTAGGAAAAAATACACTTAGGCTGTTATGACTTGATAAACGGGAAAAAGTCAAAAAGTTTAAGTTGAGTTAGGCTGTTATTCCATATGAAAAAAAAAACTTTAAGTGCGCCTAAAACAACTTAAATCGTTATTCCATGTCAACATTTTTAAGATTTGATTTCCCATGTTGAGTTAGGCTCTTATTCCTTAGTGGGAATTCACGAACTTTATTAGCTTAGGTTACATTTTCCCATTCAATTTTTTCAATTTAATCAGAACCATACTAGATCCATAATCACAATACATAAATTTTGTTCTGAGATATTTTATTAAAAAAATCCATTTTATTTAATTCAAAAGAGGGTTTTACAAGAATATTTTACTTTTGTTTAAATATCTTCTTCGCCGGTGCACTCTGTCAAATCGGGATGGGTATTTGGTTGTTCTGTACATGTTGAAAGATTGTCATAAAATGAATGAAATTCTGGGCTTATAAACTGTTTCAAGTCCATAAGATCTCTTTTTTTTCTAAGGATATGCATGGTAGATCCTCTATTACTTGTAATTGATCAAATCCTCTTACAACAGCACCTCGTTTGCCCACCTTTAAAATTTTAAAGGATTCATGTTTATCTAAAGACATTTTATATTGTACTTCATTACAACTTTTTGTATAACGAAACCATCGAACATTGTTCCATAGAAATTTTTCGCCATCTTCATTAATACGTTTCCAAGAAAATTTTAACTTGGAAAAATCAGAAAAATTATAAAAATCATTAGTTTTCATTTCAACTGTTTGAATTTGTAGGTCCAATCGTATTTATAAACTGATACCAATCTCTTGGCGTTTCAATTTTAACATTTGTTTTCTTTTTTATTCGTTCAATAAGAGCATGGTCGCTATCACACTCCATGTGCGTATGTCCTGGCTCTAGAAACTTGTGGTCGATGTAATCCAACATTTGAACATTTGCAATAAATGAAAGAAACATTGCAGAACCAAAAGAGTTCTTATTTTGTCCAGAACATGAATCACTATAAAATGTAACTGTTTTTGTTTCTGCTGGCAACATTTTTAAGAATTTGTAAAGACATTATGAAATTTCATTTCCGCCACGCCGGGCCATGCTTCGTGCCACATGAAGCATTTTGCAATATTGATTTCAAGGTCATGAACTGTTAAATTAAACGTCCAAAGTTGTCTTTTATAGAAGCTTATAGAGTTTCTAAGGAAAGGTGTTGGTAGACATTGTTGTAAGTCAAAGGCAAAACTTTTCATGGTGTCCGATGTCATTTCATCCTTTTTATCATTTCGCTTTGACTCATACGCCATTTCAGCTTTAGCTAAATGATTTTTGTTTTGTTCAACCAATACACTTTTTTCTTCCTCAGTTTGAGCAATTTTTATTCTTGCAGCGTAGGTATCGCAAGTACTACAAGTGTCAATTTTGGGTGCTTTGAATTTAAGACCCATAGTTTTGAATATCTGAGAGTATTTAGAGAGGCTTACTGGATTTTCGACCTTCAATTTGTAAAGTCGGTGCATGGATGATAGATTCAGGCTGGCAGGCAAATATTTTTGACGCGTATCACGTCGACTGTAGTGGCTCTCATACGCAGGGAAACTTGAAATATGTTTTTTAACTTCATATTCTACCGTAGCATCTATCTTAGTGGCGGGAGTATGCTTTCCTCGAAGATTTTTGAATTGCATTGAGGGACAACCAATTTTTTTACGAATGACGGTTTTGATAAAACTATCAGTTTCACTGTCAGAAACACTGTGCAAAATGTTTTTTGCATACCCTGATAACATTACCGTCAATTTGCAACGAATATTTCATGGAGTTTTCACGATTTCTCTTACGATTTACATTACAAAGGGTATCACTCTTTTTGTCCTCAATCGCTATCAATGACCCGATGTATAGAATTCTTTGATCATAACTTCCTAAAGACCAGTAATGCTTAAATAGTGATTCGATTTGCTCAATTCCAACTCTCTCATGGCATTTGCTTCTGCAAATGTCAAATGGGTTATAAGCTCTAGTTCTTACAGTGTTCCCAGAGAGCGTTTGATAAGAATTCCCACTATTTCGAAGCTGAGAGCGAAGTATTTTTTTTTATTTCACTTTTGGTGTCATATCTAAAACTTTTTCAGTTTGAGCTCCCTGAGAAATTGTTTCTTCGTCTGTCTGAGAATCAATACTAGAAGATGAACTTGATAAATTAAAATCTGGGTCTTTTATCGAATCGTCTGAGTCAAATGCACTGTTTTCAAGAAAAAATTCATCACTGGTTTCATTACTTTGTGAATTTTGCATTCGTGAACCTAAATTGTAATAAACATACCATTATTAGAGTTTTAAATAATAAATTATTCCAATTTTGATTTCCACTACACTCGCTTACTTTTGAGCAAGTCCAGATTAAAGTTGATTCCAAGCATTGATGCATTGTTTCGTTTTACACGCATGGTGCAAAATTTGGAATGAAATCATTTCGAAAGTTTTCATTGTACTTGGCTGAACTATCTGAAGTTTCTTGCATGTTAATTTTAATGTTCTCTACTTGAGATGAGCCGGTTTCAACACGTCTGACTAGAGTAAAATTTGAAACAAGGCTCTTAGGTTTTGTATTCAGGTAAATTTGTATAACCTAACCTAGATTTGTATATGATATGACAGTCGGTTATAGACGTATAGCGTAAAAAACTGATAACTACTTTTTACCGAATGCCTTTTTCTCAAGAAGCTGTTTTTTTCACTCTATGTACAAATGGTGTAATTAAAGAAAAATGATACCAGTATCAGTTATTTTTACAGTTCAACAATATCTACGTAACATTATTTGTTATTAAATTAAACTCAAATTTTTCAACAAAGTTCGACAATACCAATAAACTATTTCTTACTTCACTTACTTTTGTCCTTAGGACATTCTGCCATCATCTTTGCCAATTCAACATTCAACCATTTTTGCTGCTCTTCCAGACATTTTGCACGTATTTTTCACAATTGTTAAAATATATCACTTTTAAATCAATCACCACTGTAACACACTTTCACAGCGACCTGTGCGCATCGACCTAACTCAACTTAATGACACACTTTTGAAAAATTTTCAATATTCATTGTTTTGAAATAACAACCTAAGTCTACTTAGACTGTAGTTTTTTCAAATTCAATTTTGGAATAAGCACTTAAGTTGAAATAATATTTTCAAAAAGTAAATATTTTGTTTGGAAAAAGCGCTTAACTGAATTTATGATTTTCAAAAATAAATATTGTAATTTGGAATAACAGCTTAACTCAAGATAGGAAAATTAAATATTTTCTTCATTTTGCGAAATAACGACTTAAGTTGATTTAGGCAATAATGAAAAAATAACGTTTCTTATTGTTGTAATCCTAAATTAAGTTAGGCGCTTATTCCAAACTACAAATATAGAATCAGAAAACGCTTAACTTGAGTTAGGAAATTAAAGTCGAAAAATTATGAATTAGGCTGTTATTCCAAAACAGTCATTAAAAACAATTAACTTGAGCTATTTGGTTTTTAATGGATAACTTCTGTCCTAAGAAAGATACAAACATGAAAAATTTATAGCAAATAAATTTAGACACGCTGAACATGATGGCAACAAAAACTGAATTTTGTCCTAACTCGAGTTAGGCCATTATGGTTTGTGGCCACTGATATATGTGACGGTTTTAAATTAAAATTCTGTACTAACTTAAAAATATTTCGGGGGGGTTGAACCCCCAAACCCCCCTCCCCCCTGTGTGCGCCACTGGTTGGTTATATGAACAGCTCATTAAAAAATTATGTGTGGCAGCACTGCTTAAAATTGGTAGCACTGCTTGCATATTATTGGCAGCATTCTGAACGCTATTGTAATCAAAACAAAAGAGATTAAAAAGTAGATTTTTCGTTTAAATTTTTGTGAAAAATAAAAGAGGCCCAAAATCTAAATAATTACCGAAAAAATGACCTCAAGAAGTTTGGCATTCATTTTTAAATTCCTTAATTTCAGATGTGGACAAATTTAACAAATTGTATGCACTGTCAAGTCAGCTGATTTATATCTTGGTAAACCGATGGTGGCAGCCGCCGTGGCTCAGTTGGTTAGTGCGTTGGACCGCGAGTCGAAGGCAGCGACCCAGGTTCAAATACTGCCTGTAATAACACCTAAAAAAATAACGGGAAAACTCGTTTTCTCTTTCGGTGGCTGTCCTCTCAGCTGGAAATGGAACCTCTGAGACTAAAAATTGCTTATGAAAGAGCTTCCAACCTGCCGTTCGGAACCGGCATAAAACTGTAGGTCCCTTCCACCCGCGTACAAATTCACACGCACAACACGGGTGGTTGCGGGAAGCTAGGCCTTAGTCTCGCGTAAGCGGGCTGTCGTGCCAGTCAATTATTAATTAATTAAACCGATGGTTAACCATTCAATATTGGCTGGTTAACAATTGGTTAATAGTTAAACAGCCACTACGAAATCAGCGAATCGAATCGACGTACAAGTGAAAGATGAGAACGTGGATGTAATTATCAAAGTTAAGCAGCAACTTAATGTCGTGTTTTGATTCCCGTCTAACTCAAAGAAGAACTTGACGCCTAAGTGAGAAGGGCGCAGTTTTGAGTTAGTCGGACAGAAGCAAAAAATGTGCTCCAATGTCCCTGACACCATTTTCTCAATAAGCTTTCTAGCTTCAAGTTAGCTCATCAAACTAAAGCAATAATTTAACCAAAGTTAAGGTTTGTCAGCAATTGACTCATCACCCTCCCTGGCAGAATTTCAACTGACCAACAAATTGATATCTTAGGTCAAATTCTTGACAAAAATTGTGTTTGTCACTTTGTCAACATGAGAAGACCTTCCATTCTTTTTTGCAATTTTTAAAAATTTGTTGCGTTTTTAATTTCAATTTTTACTTGTTTCTACGCATTATATTTCTGCCATGTTTATTTTTAATACCATCAAAAAATGTCATAAAATTAATGTTGTCAATAAAACAAGAGCGCCATTTTATCTCGCGCCCGTTGCTAATCCTCCTCCTCCTCTACTTTCCCTCATTGTAAGAATAAATTTCAAATTTTTATTGCTGTTCATTTGCAATTTTTTATTTTATGTCTGTGCCTTGTACACTTTACATCTCAATTTTCACACCCAGCAGCCGTTAAGCTGCTTTTTTCTTTCGCCAATTTTCTTTTTCCCATTCCATTTGCTTTTCTGCGTTGGAATTCTTTTTCCTATACTTTATTTTCTTTGTTTTATTTGTAATTTTTTGTAGTCGTTGTTGCTGCAAAGTATGGTGTCTTTGTGTGTTCAACTTTACGCAGCAATTAGACAAGTTAATTGCTGTGTTTACTTTATTGCAAACATTTCAATTCGCGTCGGCTTCTTGACGCTGCCGCCGCTTGGTACGTGCAACATTTCCGCCTCAGTTGGCTGCCACAATTTGCTTTGTGCCGCACTTTTTATGCTCATTGCTATTGTTATTGTTGCTGTTGTTATGCTGCTGGTCGCCGACAAATTGCCGCCGTTTGTGGCGGTCGCTGTTGACGGCTCTTGCGCCTGAATCGAGCGCGGTCAATTGGGCACGTCTTCGTAACGATTTGTGCTTTTCATTTCAATGCCTTAGCAGCCGAATTAGGTGCAGTAAGCCAGAAGGACTGCTTGCTCGTTTTTTATTAGCTACAGATAGGAATTTTTATTCCTATCATACAAGAACTCCAGTTACGGGAGAGGAACGGCTTAATGTGTGGGACCTTGAACTAGGCACGAAAGGAATGTTAGGGGCCAGAATTTTGAAAATATTTACTGAACATGATGGCAAGTTGGCATATTTGAGTCGATCTTGGACAACTTTTTCATATACTTCACTTTAGTCCGGTCTTTATTTTTAGAGGTTTTTGGCTGTTGCCCATTTATAACTCAAAATTGGTAATAAATAGGATTTCAATCATTAATCAAGGCAGGAAAAATTCGAAGTCGATAAAAATGGAAGCAACCTTATTAGAGATGATCTAATTTGTTTGATTAAAATAATGATTAAAAAAATGATTGGATTTTTAATGAATTGGCATTGGCGTTTGAAAAATATGAGTCTTCGTAAATCATACTCGTCTGTCTTCAATGTCCCAAATATAGCAAAAACGACTATAAAGAAACACATATGTAAGAATGATGAATAAGTTAGTCTAACGAGTTGGTATGAGCCGCCGAAGCCACTATAGACAGCAGCCGCAGCAACGGCTGGGCATGTTTTCGAATGCAAACATACACACATAGCCATGTGCATGTGTATGTATGTACATATATAACATATATCATTAATAGCTACATATATATGCTTTCATGCGTGCATGTAGACCGCTTTTGATTTATGTGTGAATATTAGTGCGCGTGGCGCACATTGCGAACAAGCGGAGAGCGTGTAGACCGCTTTTCCAGAAATGTGTGTCCGTGTCATTGTGCGCGTTAGTGAAGGAGTTGTACACAAATGTACATATCTATATTTTTCGGAAATTGGCATATTTCGGAAAGTGGCAGATAATAAGATTGCGGACACAAGACGCAGCTGGTTTTGTCGAGTGGGGCCCGCACTGTCGGCTGGGCCAATTTCCGCGCATAACTCACCGCAACATAATGTGCGGAAAATAGACGAAAATGTGTGCGACTAAAGTTTTGGTTTATTTAAATTAAAAATACATAAAAAAATAAATATTTGTGTTTTGACGTTGAGAAATTTGTATCTTGATAGGCTGGAAGATTTGAAATTTAGTTTAAAAATGGTAGATTGAGAAAGATTTTGCAGAAGAAAAGAAAAATCAGGACACTAATACTTTTACTGCTAAAACCAACACTAGCATCTTTCTAATTGAGACTGATAGACTAAGACTAAGACTAAGACTAAGACTAAGACTAAGACTAAGACTAAGACTAAGACTAAGACTAAGACTAAGACTAAGACTAAGACTAAGACTAAGACTAAGACTAAGACTAAGACTAAGACTAAGACTAAGACTAAGACTAAGACTAAGACTAAGACTAAGACTATGACTATGACTAAGACTAAGACTAAGACTAAGACTAAGACTAAGACTAAGACTAAGACTAAGACTAAGACTAAGACTAAGACTAAGACTAAGACTAAGACTAAGACTAAGACTAAGACTAAGACTAAGACTAAGACTAAGACTAAGACTAAGACTAAGACTAAGACTAAGACTAAGACTAAGACTAAGACTAAGACTAAGACTAAGACTAAGACTAAGACTAAGACTAAGACTAAGACTAAGACTAAGACTAAGACTAAGACTAAGACTAAGACTAAGACTAAGACTAAGACTAAGACTAAGACTAAGACTAAGACTAAGACTAAGACGAAGACGAAGACTAAGACTAAGACTAAGACTAAGACTAAAACTAAGACTAACACTAAGACTAAGACTGAGACTAAGATTAAGACTAAGACTAAGACTAAGACTAAAACTAAAACTAAAACTAAAAC
>OZ057398.1:24233309-24303309 GCA_964056695.1 Melieria picta | reverse complement strand
GCCTAATGCCATTTTATGACACAACAGTGCGTGAAGCTTATGTAATCTGATGTATGCAGGCATATAGACACATGAAATTATATAATGTACAGACACAGTACATATGAACATAAAAAAACGAGTCATTTGTCTTTGACTTTTTGAAATTCCCTTTTCAACTTCTTATGAATAATTTACAAATAGCACAAAATCCAAAGCAATGTAAAGAAATGATAAGAAATTATATTAAAAAGGCCAAAGTACTTAAGAAAATGAGGCTATAAGTTTAAAAAGTACAATTTTATGCAGAATAATAACACTGTACAACACAAAACAAATAACAAGGTTCTGACAACGGATTCTGGTAGAGGGGGCCAAAAAAAAATATACGTGTATCGGCGTTTTGAAAGTTTACGTCTGCATTTTTTTTTAGGGGTGTTCAAAGTTTTCCCCTTTTTGCACATTCTTATGATGAATCGGCATACGAAAACCATGTAACCTCACATTTGAGGTATATGATGTGTTCAGCAATTTGATGTAAAATACTACGAAGAAAATTTTTGTGGAGCATTTTAACCCTGTAGCTCCTATTTGTATGGGTCAATTTTACCCTTTTTTCTAAAATGCCAAAAATGTCCTGTAAAAGAGGACTTGTTAAGGACAAAATGTACCACAAAAATATTCGCCATAAAATTCTACTATAGTTCTCTGAATACATCAAAGCCCAGAAATTAACTTGAACGCCAGAATTAAGCCAAAACTGAAAATTTGTTTAAGGGGTCATTCTCATGCGCGGACAGGAAAAATGGACATTCTTCAGAGATTATTTCCTTTGTGAATACGAGGAATTATCAAAAAAAGATATGCCACTTTAATTTATTCATTGTTATGGTACAAAAATAAAAAAAATAAAAAAAAAAATTTTTAATTTTTTCGAACACTTTTTTTCGATTAAAGACACGGCTTCTGCCGCGTCATGGTCAGCTGGTGGGAATGATTTTGAGTCACAGGATTATCTGAAACATAAATTTCAAAGAAATTCTTAATCAGTATGAACGTACCTCTCGTCCGTAGCAAATTTAAATTTTTTCATAAGAATCTCACAAAATGGCAGGCATTGGAAGTCAGAGCAGTAAAAAATTGTTGTTTTTGAAGATTTTATCAATGAAAAAAAATATGAAATTTTTAACATATCAGAGTGAATTTGCTAGGGACGATAGCTAACAGTATGTAGAATGACGTGACAAAATCGCAGAGAGATCGGATGAATGGTTTTTTTTAAATCATCCCCACCATTTCAAAAAAAAGCGTTCCGAGAAAAACACGTTTAAAGTTTTGACTAACCGCTAGAATCCTTGACCGCTCGTTATATAAATGTCTGTAGAAGCCGAAATACTTGAAATTTTCCAATAAAATTTTGACAGCACCTTCTTCAAGGATGATACATTCCAAATATGTTTAAAAAAAAAATTGATTTTTACAAAATTTCACATGAGAATGACCCCTTAAGTGTTTATTTTGTACTTATTCAAAATTGGTACTAACCGGGTCAAAACGCCGATACAAGTTTATTTTTTTTTGGCCCCCTCTACCAGAATCCGTTGTCAGAATCTTGTTGTTTTTAAAAAAATCTTATTTTGTTGTGCAGTGTAATAAAATATTTGAGTTGCATTGAAAAAATGGAAAAAACGAGTAGGTTTGAAGTACTTTCGCCAAGTTGGAAGTCAAAAGGCTCCAAAAAATGTGTTTCTCCATACATACTTTTAATCCGTCGTTGATCCAGTTAGATTTCGATTTTGAAAATAATGAGAAAAACGTGCTTAATTTCTTTTTTTTATTTCAAGTATTTTTAAAATTTTTCCAGTTACATTTCGATTTTGAAAATAATGAGAAAAACGTGCCTAATTTTTTTTTTATTTCAAGTAAATATTTTTAAAATTTTTAAAGTCAATAGGTCCATCGGCTCATGTTTTTTTTCGGTGTCTTCCCGTAAACGAACCTTAACCCATTGTTGGCTCAGTTAAATTTTGATTTTCGAAAAATTATACAATACGTGTCGAATTATTTTTGATTTAGAGTATTTTCAGGGAGTTTGAAATCAATAAATATGTTTATTAAATCACGTTTCTTTATACAACACCTTGACACATGTTTTGCCCCTTTAGACCCAAATCGCTGAAGCTACAAGCATGAGATTTAAACTGTAGGTACATCTTGAAAAATTAACCTCCGCTAAAATGGAATTTTTTCCCATTTGGGGTAAAATGTAAAATGGCAAAACATGGTTTAAGGTGTTGTATGGAGAAACAAGATTTTAAGGGCCTTTTGATTTCAAACTTAGTAAAAATACTCCAAATCAAAAATAATGCAACACGTATTTTTCAATTTTTCAAAAATCCAAATCTAAGGGGGTCAACAATGGGCTAAACGTTTGTATGGAGTAACAAGATTTGATGGGCTTTCAAACTTGGTGAAAGTTCTCTTGGTGAGAAATAATTTGACACGTGTTCTTTTTTTTATTTTTTCAAACTAAAAATCTGTCGCGGTAAACGATGGGTTAAGAGTTTGTATGGGAGAAACCTGATTTAATAGGTCTATTGACTTCAAATATGATGAAGGCACTTCAAATGATTCAATTTTTATAAGAACAATTTTCAATTCTATTAAATTTTTTCATAAAAATCTGACGGGATCAACAAAGGGTTCAGAAGGAATTGATTTATTGGCCCCATTGACTTCAAACTTGCGTGCAAAGCCGCGGTGTTCTGCTAGTCTGTCATATGGAGCTCAAATATCAGTTTGAGCGACATCTGTTGGGAGTTTGTGCATCATTGTGAGAAAATAAGTTGTTGTTGTGTTCTGCGAGTTTTTATGAATTTTTTGCAGATACGGCATTGGATTAATGTCGCTAGAGAAGTGCGTTCTTTGGCCCAAATTATCTTAACCTGTTACGATAGATGGATCTATGAATATGACATCGAAAATAACCAACAACCATTGGAATGGCGGTTCTCAGACGAGGCCAAAACCACATACTACTAGTACATAGTAGATCCTAAATCAATGCTTTGTTGACCGTTTTCCTTGATTGCCGTGGTGGGTTCCCCTTCGAATTTCTTTCGCCAGGCCATACAGTAAAAAAGGAATATTATGTGAGCGTATTAAAGTATTTAGAAGCCAGAATTGTGAAGAGACAACTCATGCAATGCACCAGCTGATATTTCTCATCTATTTGATCGAAAGCATCATTCACAACATTCCGCAAGCTCCTTTTTTTCCTGACATGTCGATTTTTTGCTATTCCCAAGACTCAAGATACCACTTCACTGAAAGTGTTTTGAGATGATTCAGGCGAGAAAGGAGAATTCGTAGATGGAACTGAAGGTGAACCCAAAATCAGCCTATGAAAAGTGTTTAGGATTGAAAGAAGTGTTAGTATGGAAATTTCTTAAAGAAAAATAAAATTAATATCCATGAATAATTAGACAGTTTGCGTTTTAGTGAAGAGTTTCTGGTATTTTTTTTTTAAGGTATATCGTGGGTTTGGAGTACGCAAATAAGTTAAGCGCTACGAGCACTGAAATGAGTCAGTTCTTAGTTGAACTGTTAAGTTATTGTCCGTAACTAATCAAAGTTACTGACTCAAGATAATGATGATGCGAATGGTAGTCAGTCAGTTCCGAAGATCACTTCAACCACAGATATTTCATTATCTTTGCTTCTACTCTTTTCTTAATGTTTTATTTATTTTTTTTTAATTTTGGTCTAAATGTTTTTATGGTTAATGCGTTGCATTATTGTGGTGCTTGCAGCTAGTAAACTATCCTCTTCCTTATAATTTACATACATTTTTACAATTTTTCTCTGAATGTTTCTATGGTAAAGTTATCACATTCTCTTGCAGCTTTCAGCCAGTTTGAGATAGAAAGCATCAAGTTGTATGCCAACACATCTACCTGTCTCTGACTACAAACTATATAATTTGCATTATAACAACAACAAAGACCAGCAGCAGCTTATTCTTTTCATTTAAGCCATACTTTACCACTGGGCTCTAATGCCTTCATAAAACGCGCTGTCAAAATTACATTTGATTATTTTGATAATTGAACATATTTGCATGTACACGTTGCGCTGAATTTTACGAGTATGTAAAATTTATTGCTGTTTTTTATTGCTGTATACAGGCTGCTTTACTCATTGATGCCGATTCGTTGATGCATTAATTCTGTTTCAAATGCAAACAAGAAAAAAAACGACGTCAATTTAAGATGTAAACATAATGAATTCTCTACTTCTCCTCGCTGTAGATTTAATGGATCACCTAAATACGCAAATCAATGAATTGAAAAACACCAGTTTGTCCATGTCTAACGCACCACCCTGTATATGCATCTAGCAACAACAAGTTCAACGATTTTATGATTACTCGCACATCAAAAAAAAGTCTTATTGATTGCATTGTTAAAATGAATTGTCCATAAAACGAGGAAACGTGCTGATAAATTGCGTTCTTTATGCAACTTTTTTGCGTGCATAAATGTGCAGACCATCAAACAAGTGTGGCTTTAAGCATAAAAATTTCATGTCATATTGCCTGATGGGACGTGGTGTCGAGCGCCACTTGGGTTGTATACATTCAACAAATTTAAAAGGTTAAAAAACTTGTCGAGTGTGAATGGAAATTGAAATGTTTATGGCATAAATGTTTGTTTAGATCTGCAAATAAGTGTTGCTGATTTTAAAATTTATGGTTTGTATATCTTTCACAAACTACGAAAAAGATTCGCCGTTGGCTTATAGAAATCGTTGTTAAAGTACTGGAACTTAATGCCGGGGACCTGTGTGGGAAAGACAGGATTTTCAGTTAAACATTTCTATGACTGATAACACCGTGAGACAAAAAATAAAAAAAAATTTTCACACCGGAAAAAATCCATATGGGCGTGAAACTAGAGACCAAATATAGTAATACTGCGAACTTAGTTTTTCATTTCTACATCCTTTGGACTTCAAAATTTTGAAGGGGATAAAAATAAAAAAAAAAAACACAAAAAATACTTAACCTCGTTAGAATATGGCGATATGTATATCAAACGAAAGAGGAAAGGCTCAAGAATATAAATAAAATAAATTTTTTACCTATTTGTAAGAAAAGGATATAAAAAAGGTCCTTTGAAAATTGTAATCCTTTATATCCTTGAAAATTTGTAGAGAATTTTCTTGAAAAGTAAGTATGTTAAAACCCAAAATCTCCTTGATCACGTGTCATTATTCGTTTAATTATTCTCGCTTCATTGATTTTCTATCTTTTTATGATTTAAAATACTGATCCTCAAATAAATTAGAATTTTTGTACTTCATTAGAATTGCAGCTTCCGCCTTTTTTTAAATAACTTTCGAACCAATAAAGTTAGAGTAATGAAATGTTGCCACGTGATCAAGGAGATTTTGGGTTTTAACACACTTACTTCTCAAGAAAATTCTATATAAATTTTCAAGGATATAAAGGATTAAAATTTTTAAAGGACTCTTTTCATATCCTTTTTGTACAAATAGATAAAAAATCTATTTTATTTAAATTTTTGAGCCTTTTCTCTTTCATTTGATATACCATACATATCGCCATATTCTAACTAAACTAAGTATTTTTTATATTTTTTTTATTTTTTGTCCCCTTCAAAATTTTGAAGTCCTTTTAAAAGGACAAAGGATGTAGAAATAAAAAACGGAATACGCAGTATTACTATGTTTGGTCTCTAGTTTCACGCACATATGGATTTTTCCCGGTGTGAAAAATGCAGTCGCACGGTGTAAGCTGTTACTCGGGTTAGTCTGTTCAATGAAGACAGTTATGGGGCTCATATTGTGTCCCCTTGGGGAAACAGTCACATTATGATACTTTAGGTGTCTCTAGAAGAAGAACAGTAAAGACTAATTGATGTATTTTATTCTCGAGCATCTGGAATGTCCATGGAGTTGAAGGAACTATTCATAGTTTTTTTTCAGATTCCTCAACAACTTCTATTGGCTTAGTTACTTAACAAAATAGCGCATAAGTCTCCATGGAACAGTCACTATTTGTCAGATATTTTATAAAGAAAAACCTGTGTGTATTATGAATTTGAATAATGGTTATTAAACCACTTAAGGGTTGATCAGGAAACAGTGGGAGACCATTTGATAAAATCATTCATTTTGTGGAGGGAGACAAGAGCGTTAAAAGTCTTTGAAAAAAGATTTAATAGAGATCGAGATAGGTGATCAAAGGGCTTTTGGGGTCTCTTATCAAGAATGTTATTCAGGCATTTTTTTAGAGATAGTTTTTGGGTTGTGACTGATTGTGACACTTGACTGAACTTTGAACTTAATATGTCACCACTTAGCGCCACTTCATCTACTAAATTATTTTGCTCATGTCAGAGCAGTCGGCAGCTAAATTTTCCAACAGTGACTTCTGAGGAACTGTGGGCATAGTTTTTGTATAGTTCTTGCACTTTCTTGAGTTTTTAACTTAATGTGTCAACACTCAGTGCCATTTCATCTACTAAATTTTTTAGCTTATGTAGGTATTTAGTAGGGTCCGACCGAAGGTGAATTTTTGGCCGAAGCAGAATATTCGGCATAACTAAAATATTAAGCCGACGGCCGAAGCTGAATACTAATAAAAATTCTTGTAATTCAAAAACTCATAAAATTAAGCCATTCCTTCTTTATTTATGTCTTTATTACACTTAAGAATTAATAAAAGGAGATGAAAAAGAACGAGGTAAGCAAAACCTTTGCACGTTTTTTTGGAATAGGCAAAAATCTAAGACAGGCCAAAATACGTCCAAGCAAAACAGCTGTCAAAAATTAACTGAAAATTCAAAATGGCCGAATCGAAAAAAAGCAAAAGCTGGCTTGGAGCTCTGTTTCTAACAAAACAAAAAATCTAACAATTTAATTGACAAAATAGCTGATCTGAGATAATTTTTATTAATCGCAATCTTGAGTCCGAAATATCGATAAAACCCGATATTTGATAAAATACTTCGAAACAGAGCAAATTGACTTGCATTACAGGGCTAAAGTATTCGGCTATTTTGGTCGTAGCCAAGATTAAAAATTGGCCGAATTGGCCGAATACCGAAGCCGAACACGAATATTCGGTCGGACATTAGTATTTAGATTCGGTTCGGGGGGCGTATACGTAATCAAGTACTTCAATTGGAAGGCATTGTTGCCCATTTCAAGTGCCATTTCTGAGCGCAGAGAGGAGGCAAATTCCTCTTACCGAGCTTCTTGTCAAAGGTCTCTGTTGAACCATTTGCTCTCCCAGATAAAGTTGAGGATGTTCGATTATTTTCTTTCGTTATCTCTGTTTCGTCTGTGATCCCAAATGCTTTCATGTATTTGCGCAATCATGAAACTACACAATATGAAGCCTTGAACCCATTATTTACTCACTTTACTTCAAATAATTATTACACTTTCGTAGGTGTTTCACTCACTGCTTGCTGAAAAGGCATCCGCCAAGAGAAAAGTTATCTTGATTTGGCATTTAGGAGTCCAAGTTTCGCATCCGCGACCTATTCCAATGCTCTAACAACTAAGTCAGTGCCTTCACTCACCTAGACATGCTTTAAAATTCTTCTTGTTCTCTTCCTAACTGAACATAGGACTCTTCTTTTGCTCATCTTTGAGTTATTTATTTATCACTTTTTTTTAATGCGCGACTTTGATCCTTTTGTTGCTTTGTCCATTGTCTGTAAACAAAGTAAATTTCTTGCACCAATGTTTGGCGCCGACAGTTGACACTGGTGACACCACCTGCCGCGTTTGTTTTGTACCAGCCCAACAAACTCTCCTCCATCTCTTTGCACGATAGCATCACTCGTTCGGTAGGGTGCAGTGTATTTGTGTGCGTTTTTGTATTTGCTATTTCAAAGTCACAACTACTCGTACACTGCAAACGCAGGGCGACACTGCAGGCGTGGAATTAATTTGTTGACAAATGTTAATGGCGCCGCTAATTTACGTTAAATAAAGTGTTGATGTACGAATCCGGCAATGCATTAATTAAATATGCTAATTGAAGTGCCTGCAATCGTTGATAACTTACACCCACTTGACGCGAGTGTTACGTTCGCTGCATCTGTGTGTGTGTGTGTGTGTGTGTGCGTGAGAGAGTTTAAAATCACACAAGCACGCACATAAATTAGGTGACGCTTTTAATTAAAATGCATGAAAATTATGCTCGGAATTATAATGAGCATTCCTCCCGCCACGTACGCTCCGTCTTGCAGGCTGTCGTTGTCTGTCTTGCGCTGGTCCGTGTGAAGGTCTGGGTGAGCCCTGTCGGCGCACACAGTACCGGCAAAAGAGTGGAATTTTAATTTGAAAACGAGAACGCAAAATTAAATATTCATAAGTAAACGACGACTGCAAGGACGAGCGCACTGGCGCTGGTTACTTGGGCATACAAAAGTTACACTGCATACTTTTAATGAGCAGGAGAAAAAAAACACAAAATAGCGTGGTGTATGAAAACAAGTGCAATTATGTGCTTTTGTGTACGCTGGGTGTGGAATTGTTGTATAATTTGGGTATAGAAAAATTAAAAAAAAAAACTTGCAACAAAGTAATCTTTGCCGCTAATATGGCAACTAACACAATGACGATAAGGACAGACAAGGCAGACGATTGAGCGGCAACGCTTACGACGTTCTGCTGACGTAATACCTCGCGATGTTTCCAAAAAGGTTAACTATAAGACCGAGGGGAGTTTTTAAATCCCACACTGATCTGAGACTTTCGATTATTCCTTCGTGGTATAATAAAAAAACATTTCGAAAACAAGACACAAACATTTTTATGGTATTTGTGAGTTTATTAAATGATGAAAAGAACTTTTAGTCGAACTTTTAGAACTTTTTTCATGCCAATTTCAAACTGCGAGTTGAAGATTTTACTATATTTGTAATCCCTTAAAAAGATTCTACAACCTTCAATGAACTTCAATGCAATGCTTACAATTGTAATAGAAAACCTTCATTTGTTACAATTCATTGCTGCTTTCCGCTTCTTACATACAAAAATTGAATAAGTTTTCCCCATTTTCCATGCTTAATTTACGTTTTAATTGCATCACTCGACATTCGCTTTAAAAATACAATTCAAAGCTTCAATTCATATTGCAATGACAGTTCAATACTTAGGTTTCCCCCTTTTAAGCCATATTCAATGTTTTTGTTGTTGTAGCAGTGAAAGCACACACAACGATTGCCTGCACATTGACAATTCGAGCACTTCTTGCGTTGTGCATGTTTTTCTCGATGCTTGGGCGGTAAGTTCAAAATTCGCATAAACACCACACGCACACACAGAGAGAGAGAAAGAGAGAGAGAGAGAGAGCACATACACGACAAATTTGAATAACAACTACCCAGCAGTAAATTGTCAGATAAACGAAAACAAACTGGTAAGATAATAAATTGAAAGGATCAAGTTATTTAATGTGCATTAGACTTATTAAATAAATAAGTAAATAAATTAATTAAATTAAAATAAATTTAATTAATTAAAATAAATATATAAATAAATAAATAAATAAAAAAGGAAATAAATTAATTAATTAATTGATAAATAAATAAATAATAAATAAATAAATAAACAAATAAATAAAAAAATAAATAAATACATAAATACATAATAAATAAATAATTAAATAAATTAAAAAATAAATAAATAAATAAATAAATAAATAAAAAAAAAAATAAATAAATAACTAAATAAATAAATAAATAAATCAATAAACCAATAAATAATAAATAAATAAATAAATACATAAAAAAAAATAAATAAATAGAAGCAGTCGTCAATTTGTGTGACCTGTAGCACGCACAGCAAATTTGTTGAGAAAGAAGAATTGAAATTAAATCATCGTAAAGTTTTAAAAAATGCCTTTCACAAAATTTAAAATGGTGAACATATTAAGCCTTTGATTGTTACTATCCTAATGGAAGAGAACCTGCCACCCATTGGATGAAGTTTTCACAGAGAACTCATCTCTTTCCAAAAGTGGTCGAACTCTATTCGATATTTAGGACCCTTGTGCTCTCTCTTCTCTCTTTTGTGCCTTGAACAATATTACACTTTTGTAAAAGTGAAGTTGGTACAAACTTGTTTCAAATCTTATTGTAAAAAGGACATGAGAGCCGGAAAGCATCTCGGACCTCTCTGTTTTTCAGAGAATGCCGACAGGTTGGTAATATATATTTCCAAGTCAACAAACCTTGAAAACTAGCGTCCCATAGTAATCTGATCTTTGCTTTTCAAAATTAATTAATGTTTGCTGGTAATTTACAAAAATTCTTCCAAATCTTCATGTAAATTTATCACGAAACACATTTTACAAGGCCAATATAGAACATATCGCACACCCACTTCAAAAGTGACGCAACTCAAAATTTTTAATTTTCGGGTTTATGTGTTAATACTGTGCACAATGCATCTATCTACCAATAACCAAAAGCTCAGTATATTTTGTTGTTGTTAACTGTTGCCAAAAAACAGTTAGGTCTCTCTTCATGTCGAGAAATTTAATGCTATTTGATCGCTGCAGCTCAATGCAAAAGAGTCCTAGTTCCAATTGTGACACTTTTGACAAAACACATTTTTGTTGAAGTTAATTTTAAGTAAAGTTGTGACAATTTTAGTTTATATTTTCGAATAAATAAACTAATTTCGAATTTTCAAAATTTTTCTTTCAACTTTTTAACTGTCATTTATAATTTTTAAATTTAGCAAAAGTGACATAACTCAAAATAATTCGATAATTATTGAATTAAAATATTATCAAAAAAGTCATAACTCAAAATTTTTGATTTTCAAGTGTAAAATTAAAAAAATCTTTGTGACTTATCTTAAAACCTAATCTGTAAGGATTTTCTACTAAATGCGTCATTAAAAAATAGTTTTTATTCAGCTCAAAAACAGTTTTTTGCGTTTCCTGAAAAATTAAAAATTTTGATACCACATAAAATCTTTATCTATCTGTTAGTGTTTCACTGAGACTTACGCCTCAATAACTATGTTTTGCTCACTCTCATTCTGACCTCGTTAAGATTTCTCAAAAAGGTTCTCTCTCTCTCCTCTACAATCACATATTTTTCACACTGGGCGTGTATTTACAAGTTTCGGCGGTCTTGTGACGCCATGTGTCGAATGTTTTGGCAACTGTTTCCGTTCGATTATTGTCATGGCTGTTGTTACAACTTTATTGCTCTATTACGCTAACACTGGCGACAGCTGACATCCGCTTAGCAGCCATGGAATGTGCGAAAAATAACGCTTAAGCTAGCAAAAAATTACACAAAAAATCATAACACAATTCTTCAACCATTCGGAATATTTTGTATAAGGAAATTAATACGAAATCAATTGAGGATTCTAGCAGACAACTTTTTTGCTGTATTTTTTGCTAAAGTCTTTAAATCTGCAGCAATCTGCTCCTTTTTTTTTGCTATGTTCATTTGCAAAAAGAGCAAAATAAAATTCAGCATTCTTATGCAACTCTCTTTAGTCTTTGCTTTACCCCCACAAAAGATGCGCCAAATTGTATCGCATTTCATTATGACACACAACACAGTAACAAAAATATAATTTTCGCGCACACAAATTGCCACCAGAGGTTCTCCTTTTCCACATTCAAACCTTATCTACGTTGCACAGTGCTTCGATTCCATACAACATTGCAGCAAAAATATAGGGTGTTTTTTTTAGAGGTATAGAACTTCGAATTGAAATAAAACACAAGAAAATCGTTTTAATGTCCATCAATTTGGCTTTATTGGAAGGATAATTTTATGCCATTAATGTTTAAATATGATTTCGGGCATGTGGCCGCCGCGGCTGGCTCGAATAAAGCCAATTCTACAGGTCCAATTTTCAACCACTTTTTCGAGCATTTGGGGCCGTATGTCGGCAATAACGCCACGAATGTTGGCTTCCAAGTCCCCTAACGTTTCTGGTTTGTTGGCGTAGACGAGCGACTTCACATATCCCCAAAGAAAATAATCCAATGGTGTCAAATCACACGATCTTGGTGGCCAATTGACAGGTCCATTCCGCGAAATTATGCGCTCATCGAATGTTTCCTTCAATAAATCGATTGTGACGTGCGCTGTGTGGCATGTAGCGCCGTCTTGTTGGAACCACAACTCATCCACATTCATGCCATCCAATTCGGGAACAAAATAGTCGGTTATCATGGCTCTATACCGGTCTCCATTAACGGTAACTGACTCTCCAGCATTATTTCGGAAGAAGTATGGCCCAATGACTCCACCAGCCCATAGAGCACACCAAACAGTCAGTTTTTGTGGATGTAATGGCGTCTCAAGGGTCTCACGTGGATTCTCTTCACTCCAAATGCGGCAATTTTGCTTGTTGACGTAGCCATTCAACCAAAAATGAGCCTCATCACTGAACAAAATTTTGCGATGAAAATCAGCATCGAGATCAATATCATTTTCGGCCCATACACCAAAATCACGACGCATTGCATGGTCTCGCGGCTTTAATTCTTGCACAAGCTGGATCTTGTAAGGTCGCAAGCCAAGATCTTTGCGCAAAATCTTCCATAAAGTTGATGGACAAAGCTCCAATTGCTGTGCACGGTGGCGAATCGATTCATTCGGGTCCTCTTCAACATTTTGCTCTACAGCGGTAATTGTTTCTTCGGTGCGCACTGTTCGACGTCTCTGCGGATGCGTATTATCACATAGAGTAAACGTAGTGCGAAAACGACCCATGGTTAACCGAATTAATTGCTCTGATGGACGATTATGTCGACCATAAAATGGACGGAGCTTGCGGTAAACTTCGCGAACTGAACCATTATTTTCGAAATAAATTTGCACGATTTGAAAGCGTTGTTCTTTTGTCAACCTGTTCATGATGAAATGGCAAACCAAACTGAACATAAATGACATTAGAGTTGCCAGATTTGACCACAAAATGCCAGTTTTATCTCTATTCGAAAAACAAACCTCTAAAAAAAACACCCTATAGAAGGAGTACGTGAAATTCGCTGAAAATTTGCAGTCTAAGTCATTTTGGGCTGCTGACTTCAAAATGTGTGGTTGTTTCAAAAAAAAATATATAGATAGTTTAACAAAAAATCGAATAAATATGGTTATATATTATTTTATCATCACCGAGCCCAAACCGCTGCAGCTATAATGATGAAATTTGGTCAAAATTGTATTTTAGAAAGTCAACCCTTAAAAAGAAGTTATTTCAAAAACGTCGACCTTCAAAGGGCGAAATGGGGGTGGTGAAGCTTATATGGACGGACATTGTTTTTTGGTCGGATTGTTTTAAAATTGTGTATATGTATACTAATAAAGCAATAACAAAATACGTATTTTAGCATTTTTCTAAATTCGATATTTTAAGGGTGGAAAGAGGGCGGTAAAGTTGCTATATTTATTGTTTATTTGACATCCGTAGAGCTTAACATGGAGACGAGACAAGTGAATATGCAATGCAGCTCAATTTATAACGGCGAGACTATTATAAAAATGTTTCCTCAAAATTAGACCTTCTTCAAAATTAGACATTCCTCCTTTTTTTAGAATATATAAGCTTTAGATCACATTTTAACAAACAAATTTCATAATAATTAAAAAATTGGATAATATGGCTCATAATAGGTTAAATAGGCGTGCCAAACCTATTTTTATAAAAAACATTCAGAGTTCGTGGCATTGACTTGGTTATACATTTTGGTCGCAATTTTTACTCAAGCGATTTCTGTAAAAAAATCAACATTAGTAGTTTCGAAAAAAGTGAATATTTTCCAAAGGCGCAAAAAGAGGCAGCATTTTTTTGCGGACTTAAGAGAAGAAAGTCCATCTAAAAAAGGTCATAAAAAAGATTTACGCCAGTTCATGCCATTCAATTTAAATTGCCTTTCTAAATTTGGCTTTTTTTAATTTTCATTGGTAAAAGACATTCATTTTTGAAAATACGTACAAACAAAATTATTTATGCTAAACAAAAAAAACAATCAGCGGTCTCGCATCTATCAATGTAGCTTTAATATTCAAAGAAATTAGTAGCCTATCTACAACAACACATTTTTTATACAAGCACCTAAATTTAATTTTCCCCCTTTATAAATTTTTATAAAAATATATCCGACTTTGACAAGCTATATCTCCTAATCTCGACAAAGTATTTCGGATCCAGCTTAATTAAACAATTACCTTTAACATGATACTCTTTTTGTTAAAATCGGCGATATTTTTTTTCTTATTTTTGTCCACTCTCGAAGCACTGTGCGTTGGCTTAAACGCAGCGCTTTCTAAGGACTGGGTTTCATTGTGGCATTTTCAGAGGTAAAAGAAAAAGAAGGTTACTTAATACATTTCTTAGTATCTTTTTTATATTGTGTCATATTTACAGAAAGTAGAGAACTATTCTAATTACCGTTTAAATGGTGTTCATTGTAAGGAATGAATTTCATTGTTGTATATTCACTGGCAACATGACAGTCTGTTTTCAAGGAGATAAGCATTCAGACCGGCTACTCAATGCTTCTACTTACTTTAGGTTTTTACTGGGCAATTTCAAATTTTTAATAACCGATTTAGCCTAAAGTTTGGTTATATGAACAGCATTCCATACTAATTATTTTTTAATTTTTGTTACTGAACGCTGTTTTTTAGAGTCTTGCCATATGACAGCAACCATATCGTTCTGACTGTAATAAATTCTTCAATATAAAATTTTACGCACAGTTTAAAATTGAATATTTCTTCATTCACTTCAGCTAAAATTATTTGTAAAAAATTGATTTAAATTGAAGTAAAAAGTCAAATTAAAAATTTCTCTTATTTTTTTTCCTGTTTTTTCTTTCTTTACTATGTAAAGGGATAATATTCAAAAAACGTGTGTACTCATATTTTTTGTAAAATTTAACATTCGGTTTATTAATTTTGTATTATTGCTTAAACTTCAAATTATTTCAAGGACCAACAGAAAAATTTGTTTTTATAACCATAGAGCATTCAGATGTTCACAAAGTAGCATGTTGCCATGTAGCAACAAAATAACGAAAGGATTAACTTCCAATAACAACAACCCATTACCAGATGACAACCTGCTGCAGAAGTTCTCTCGAGGAGCCTCAGTTTTGAGCGTGCACCTTCTCCAGTTGGTCAAAAGAAAGAGATGATAGGAAGTCCTTTACCGTGTTTCCGGTGCAAGCACCAAGCCTCCAACTCACTTTCAACTACTGCGTCAAAAACCTTTTTCGTCGGAGCTTTGTTACTGACTTCTTTTTATTATGTCATATCTACTTAAAAGACAAAACTTTCCAACTTTTACTACAACATTTAACGTTATAACATTTGACAGTTGGCATTATTATTATGACAACTAATTCAAAATTGTGGTAATGATGTTTGACTGAGGTCGGTGTTTTGCGACTTAAATAGCTGGCTACGAGTTAGTTAAAGTGGTGAATGGAAATTCGCCTCGATCCGTTGACAAAATTCATAACTTTTGATTACAAGAAATAGAATAAATATATATTACATATATAAATAAACATATACAATAAATATATATTAAGCTACTTTGTTATTATTTAATTTCATTTTGTAATTAATAGATTTAAGTTTAATTCTGATTGGAGAAATTTAAATCTGATTGAAGTGCAATTAAAAGACTTAGTTCTTACTGCACTTAATGTTGTTAATATTATTCTAATTAAATAAATAAAAACGAATGAAAGGGTTGTTACCTTAGTGACTGGTTTTCATCATAATATTTTCAAATTTGTTTATGTTTTTCATAAGAATTTTAACTCTATCTTTGAAATCAGTTTTCATCGTTAGTTGACTGATGTTTGTTAACTAGCTTGCATTATTTTACATCTACTAATAAAAAAGTATAATCGAATATGACATCACATAGCAGACATACAAACAAACACATCGACACCCTCAGACAATGTGTTTTCACTTAACCATCACAATGAAACCCCACCATAAGCTTCTTTCTAGTCTCACTTTGTAACTCGTTTTCACTTGTGCCAATTTTGCATGGAATTTTCCTTATGAATTTCATAAAATTATACAATTCACTTAATGTATTTTTTTCGATTTTTTTTTTGTTATTTCGTTGGGGTGCGGTGTTGCTGCATTTTATCCACTTTTACGACTTCATCTTCAAAATGTGGCACGCACGCACACCAACAAACCAACATAAACCTCACAATCAGCAGCAAACGAAAGAGATAGCTACATAATGCTTTGTTTTTGTTGTTGCCGTGGTTGTCGTTGGCTTTATGTTTGCACAATCTTTCACATTTTCCTTAAGGCAAGCAACGAGGGCAAGTGCAAACATTGTAGATTTATGCAGACTTTGCATGCAAAACAAAGCAAAAATATGAAGTAGCAAGGAAAAGAATATAATTCAACATAAAGACAAACGTTTTAACATTGTTTGCTTGGCATTTTTAAAAGACAAAAGCAAGTAGCTGCCGCCGAGCATAGAATGAAATATGCAAAAACTAGAAGAAGGTGAAGAGAAAAAGTGAAATGGGTGATGAGACCGTAGCCTAACTGGAGGCTAATTTGCTTAGACTCACAAATTTGGGTAGTTGGACAGTTTTGTAGGCGACATGCGGGGGGTATAACAAATAATGTCAAATTATAATAGAGGTATTCATGATTCATGTAGTAACGGGGTTGGATAGCAACCAGAAAAGAATAAGAAAGGGAAAGTGAAAGTGAAAGTGAAGAAAGGAAAATGTCTGTCTAAAGGTTTAAGTTTTATGTAAGAAGAAGAAGTAACAGAGAGCAACTGGTTAAATTTTAATTAGAAATTCAAAAAATAAACCAAAATTGTAAAAATCAAATCCAAAATGTTTGACTAAAATAAGGTGTCGAATTAATAATGCCACAAATCAATTCAAGGCTTAAAACTAGTAAAATATTTATCAGAATAGAGCAAATTTTATAGAAGTGTATTTTGGTGCCTAAAACAAAAGTTTTTTTTTTGAACAGATATTGTAAATACCGCTAATATTTTAAAATATTTAGGACTTTTTCATGTTAATCAGCTATGCGCAGCACTTTTCAACTTTACTCTGTATTATTCAGACACTTTTCGCGTCATTCAGCATCATTCAGCACCAGTTAGCCATGAATAGCCATTTGACTTTACCCAGCACTATTCAGCACCTTTTAGAATCGGTTAAATGTTTAAATTCAACTTAACTCAGTATTATTCAGACACTTTTCGCGTCATTCAGCACCAGTTAGCGATGAATAGCTACATTTGACTGCACCCAGTACTATTTAGCACCTTTTAGAATCAGTTAAATGTTTAAATTTAACTGTACCTAGTATTATTCAGATACTTTTTGCGTCATTCAGCAGCATTCAGCATCAGTAAGCGTATAAGATGTTTAGCTTTAAGTGATATTTAGTTAAAAATCACGCTATTCAGCACTATTCATGTTTATTAAGCGTTATTTTTCTGCATTCTATTTTATATATTCAGCAATTTTTTACTCATTGAAGTATATGTATCAATATGTCAATATATTCAGCTACATTTAGTTTCTTTGAGCACTTGTCAGCAATTGCCCATCTGAAATTCCTGCATTTTGTTTTATATATTCAGCAATATGCAATCATATTTCGGGTTATTGATTAAATTGATATGTTTGATTGATTAATTTGATTAGCTGAATGCAACAATATTGCAATATACTCAGCTACATTCAGCGCTTTTTAGTAATAGACTATCAAAAATTCAGCTATTTTTTTGTTTCTCAGCACTAGTCAACAATTTTCCATCTGAAATTCATGTATTCTGTTTTAAATATTCAGCAAAATACAATATATTTAATGTTATATAGCTCCATTTTGCGTTATTTAGTGTCATTATGTACTTTAATTGTCAATCAGCGCTTTTTAGCAATATTCAGCAACAGATAGTAACATTTGGTTTCATATATTATGCCAGATTTAATGCTTTTTATACACTTTCGATTATATTCAGCTACATGTAAATCATGTATTTAGCTATATTTAACTTTTTTAGCCCCATATTTAAGAGTATTGCGCTATATTAAGCCTTATATATATGCTTCTATTCATCATATATATCATATGTTAAAATATATTTAACTTTATCAATACATTACTACTAATGGACCTTATTCAGCTACAGTTGGTGCCTCTTAGCAATAGTCAGCAGTTGGTTATCTTAAATGCCTGCATTCTGTTTTATATATTCAGCAATATGCAATTATACTTGATGTCATTCAGCTCTTTGCTGCTTTATTTGGTGCCAGTAAGTGCTTTAAATGTCATTCAGCGCATGTTAATGCTATTCAGCAATAGCTATATGCATTTGATTGTATATATTTCGCTGTATTTAATACTTTTTACATACATTTAAGGCTACCGGACTATATTCAGCTGGATCTAAAGCATATATTCAGCCTTATTCAATTCGACTAACACATATTTAACAATATTGGGCTACATTCAACGCTATCTATGAATATATGCACCTATACATTTATCATATGTATACCTATATTCAACTTTATCAATACATATTTACTAGTTATGGGCGACATTCAGCTACAATTAGTGTCATTTAGCAGTAAGTAGAGTAGTAGTAGTTAGTAGAAAGAAATTCCCAAAATGACACAACTGAATTCAGTTTGCTATATTCATGTTTAATATATTCAGTTAGATATATTTTGTACTTATTGTAAGCTATTCAGCTATGTTTAGTGCCATTCAGCAGTAGTCAGCAATTTTTAGCATTAAATTGCTCCACAAAACTGTAGTTTGTGTACTTTAAATATTCAGCTAAACATATTTTGCTATATTCAGCGTTGTTCGAATTGATTCAGCTACATTCAGCACATTTCAACTATTCATTTGCCATGCATTTGGTAGCAATTAGCAACCGGCTCACCCATGCAACAATTTCTCATATTTTATGTAAGTCATCTATCTGACGTTTGTAATTAATCGAAAAATTAATATTTCATTGCATAGTTGAAGGCGCTCTTAAATGCCATAATTAAATGGCTGCTACAAGTGACTTACTGAAGAGGCTGCCTATTTGCACAGACACACACACATACATATCTACACATGTTTACACATACAAAGCATTCTTATTAAAAATCCATTCTTAGGCAAACTAGGAAAAGAGTTCTGTTCTGTGGCAAATTGAAATTCCCGGCAGCCACTTGTAGCTTACATTCCGGCAAACGACAATGTTGCATTTCTGTGTGTGTTTGTGTGTATGTACTATCAACTTTAATATTTTAGTTTTTCTATTTGCTTTTGACTTATTTTATGCAGAAATAATAAATTGCAGCAAGCACTGCCCCGCTCTGCAAATTGCTGCCGCTGTCTGCTGGCGCAGCTGCTGTCTCTTTTAATAACATTCCGAGCGGCGCTGAGAGTTGAGCGTTGCCGGGCGTGCGGCAAGTTATCGACTAAAACTGCATAAACTGCGAACGAATAAACTTGAACTGTAAATATTGTGGGCGGAGGCCGCAGCCGCCAGACACAATTTCAATTTCAATTGCAGTTGTCTGTATCGTGAGTGGGTGTAGCTGTGTATGGGTGTGTTTGTGTGAGTGTAGTTTGCTTGTGTCTATTGAAATAAAGTGCAATAAAATGAAATGAAATAAGATTAGAGATGTGAGAGTATTTTTGCACTTTGCATGCAACAGCCAAACCGCTTTGAACCCCACTTGAACTGCAGCAATGAACGTTGATGGTCAGGCGCGTGCTCAGAAAGGACTTTGCGAGGCTCTGTCGAATGCGAAAATGTTATATATTGATTTGGCATTTTGAATAAAGCAAAATATAGAAGGTTTTGTTTTCAGAACTATAAACTAATGGGTGAGTATTGCTCAATGTAATCTTACTTGCTAATAGACTTTTTGTATTGTTTTTGTGGGTTTATAGAGCGCACGAAAAACACAATCCCTCCCTAAAGAAAACTAGTTGGTCCATGGACAAACTACGCCACTAGGAAGCAGCACATTTCTCTGTCCACCACTCATTGTCTGCTGGCCGGTTGCCGGCATTTTGTGCATTGTTTGCCAATGAAAGCTTGCCGGTTTTATTGTTTTAATTAACTATGGGATTTGCTCGAAGATAAATAAAATTCTTCTGGGCATTTAAGTTTCAAGTGTTTCATTGGTAAATAGCTTAAAAAACACTATGCCAAATGTCTGTAAATGAAAATGTTGCACATAGCTTATGAAAAATTTTCTTTAACAAAGCAAATTTTTCACTAATATTTAGTTTTAAAGGAAATTTTAATTTTGAGTCGATAACAAGTATTCTCAACTCAATTGGTGCGTTAGGCAATAGTAAAAATTGCAGAGACCTGAAATAATTATAACCCATATTTTTGGAAATTAAAAAATTGCCCTTATTTAAGAAATTTCTAAAAATATTGCTTTATAATAAATATTCCCAATAAGAAATTGTTTACGTGACCTGTAACTATTATCATGTAAAAAATATTTTTGAGTTACATAAAACTATAATAATATCGATAATTATTATTTTGGAATTTTTTTTTACGTTGCTTCATAACTTTTATTTATGATTTTTTTAATTTACGTTGCAGACAATTATTATTTTGAAAAAACATTTTTTTTACGTTGAATTACCACATTTTGGGTATGAATTGATTTTTAACTGTTTCAAATTGACAAACGCAAATTAACTGCAGAAAACCCATATCCACCAACAACTAAACAAATACAAATCAATTCATACTCAAAATGTGGTAATTCAACGTAAAAAAATGTTTTTTCACAAAAGTTATGAAGCAACGTAAAAAAAGTTTCTTTCAAATAATAGTTATCGGCAATGTAAATAAAAAAAATCATAAATAAAAGTTATGAAGCAACGTAAAAGAAAATTTCTCAAAATAATAGTTATCGGTAATGTAAATAAAAAAAGGCAAAAATAAAAGTTATGAAGCAACGCAAAACAAAAAAAAATCGCAAAATAATATCTAACACTGTGCAAGTCGAAAATTCAGACATGGGGGGACCTACTGAGCGACTTTCTATAGGTATACTGAGTTGAGATCCACCAGGCGTTTGGCTGAATTGGCTCTAGTTTAAGAGAAATCCGACTTTGAAGTTTGCTCATTTTAGTCGAGTTCGTCGCTTAAGTCTTCGAACGTTTAAATGCTAATAGGTCCTAAATCGTTCCGAATATCGCTTTACTGTCTTCGGCAAGTTTGTAGATATTTTAACGACCAACAAATTTGCTTAACCCATTTTTTACCGCCCCTAGATCCCGTGGACCGATTTTGAAAATTTTCATAACACAGCCTATTTAGAGCCTCCGTATGCCATTTCTGCTTTCAAAAAAATTAAAAAAATTTTTTTTTTGCACTGGAGCAGATTTGACTTTTAAGACACGCTGGCAAAATACGTAAGCCAAATTCGGAAAATTACACATTTTTCAAGTTTAAGTTACTGTTTCTTTTTAACTACGCATCGAAAGTAGTTGCAACCAAGGAGAAAGTTGAATATAATGCGATTCCCGTCTTTTTAAGGACACACCAAAATATTTCAAGCTAGAACACGCTTAAAACTTTAGAAAACTGAAAATTTCATAATTTGTATGTCAACTTTGTTTTTTTGGTAAGCAGTATTAAGTGTTTTATTAAAAACAAAAATTCATTTTGTATTAAAAAAAAAAATTTTTTTAAACCCTTAAAAAAGGTGGTCCTGTTTATACCAGTTTTATACTAAGTGAAACCCTAAAATTTGAAAATAGTTGTTCGCAGTTTGAAAGCCAATGAATGTAGCTTTCCAAAAATGTAAAAATATTTAATATGCGTTAGAAACTGTTATTTTCAGAATTTTTCAAAGTTGCCGTGTCTTTAAAGACACGGCAGTAAAAAATGGGTTAAGACACCAATCCAAAAAAAAATACATTCAAACTGTGTTTTCGACAAAAATGTCCCAAAAACCCCACTTTCGTCGAGGCATAACAACAGTATAGCGAACCCTCGTGAAAAAAATAAATGAGTATGCTTTTATACAGAGGGTTGGCTCCTGCATCTAACAAACTAAAAATTTTGCCTGGGAAACATAAATAAAAGGCGTGGCTCGGCGTCAAAGTTCAAAGTTTTTATCAAAAAAACTCAATTAATCTCCAACTGATTTACACGATATGGGTATCAAACGAAAGGTATTTTATATATATATATATATATATATATTTACATTTTTTTATATTTTTTATATATATTATTACATTTTTTTATAAAAATTTTTTTTACGGATTTTTTTCTCGAAAAAATCCATTACTAAGGTACAATAAGTTTGCTACCATATTGTAGCCTGTGAAATTCCCTTTACAATAAAATAATAGTTAACTTATAATAGTTAAGTCCCTGAAAAATTGTTATAGCAACAATTTTCATAAAAATGCAACCACATTCAGCTGCAACACACACTTCGACCTGCCACATCCCCTTTTTGTGGCCAGCAGCATTTATTAGTTGCCAGCATTTTAATTGGCAATTTGGTGCACCTTTGGGCCAACAATGCGCAATATTGACTCGTCGCAGCAATGGAAGCAACTGCATAGCTGCAACAAAATTAAGAAACTGATTGCATCAAACGAAAAATTGCCAGCTTCAGCAGAAACCATAAGGACGGCAAACAGTGTGCATGGAGTAACTGCGGTATCAACATTAACATCATCAGTAACAAAAACAACAACAACAACAAACAGCAGCAACAACGTCAGTGTCAGTGTCAGCGTCAATTTGCTGTTAAACATTGCGCGGCGCTTGCAAGCGAAGCGCAGCAGCTGACAAGGATGCGGTGAAAATTGCAGCAAGCGTTTTGCAAAATATGCCAACAACACTGTTAGCGCTGATTTGGTGCGAGTGTGAGTGGGAGTGAACGTGCCTACGCCGACACGTGCGCAAATATTTGCCGCAAAGCGTGTTGCATGCGGCTGTTGCCGAATCGGCAAGCCGCAAAAATTGGCACATCCGCAGCCAAAGCCACAAGTTATCCAGTCAGTCAGTTAGTCAGTCAAATAACCAAACAGATATGCAGACATACAGTCAGTCAGACAAACGGCTGCAGACGTGCTGCAGTGTGTTGTGCTGCAACCGCATTGACAGCAGCCATGACGTTGTGATGGCGTAACCTGTGAAGCAGCAACAACAATTGCCTACAATTCTACAGCAACTATTGCAAATACTGGTACACCAATAACAACAAATGAAGTATACACATATGTACTTATGTACATAAGTGCAGTTAAATATGACTTTCGGTTATATTTTGGTTAGTTTGTTTGTTTTGCGCTTCCGCCTGCTGCCAACAAAGTCATTTTATTTGTTTAGCAACACCGATGCGTTGCAGTTGGTGAAGTCAAGCGCGCATGCTCTTCATGTTGCTGTTGGCATCGACAAATTCTGCCAGTCGCAATGCATCGAGTGGATTAAATTGATTGGCTGACTGGCAGTGAGGAGGAAAACTGCTGAACACGCTTCACTCGGAGTGACAAAAATAGAAGGAGTGGTCGTATATAATTGGTATACAGTTATTGTATGAGTAAAGAACTTACTGTGCAAAATTTCAGTGAAATCGGACCAAAACTTCGATCACCTCCCATACAAACGGATTTGAAAAAACTTCATATTAACAATGAAAATTATCTTAGTTCATAAAAGCTAAATTCAAAATATTTGTATTTTAATATAAATTTATTTATAAATTTGTACATAGATAAAATGCGCTTTTTTCAAAAGTGATTGAAAATAAAATCTCGATAATTTGCTCCACAGCTGCTCAGAAGTTGCTCTTAGAGGGTTAAAATCTTAGACTGACCCCCACTAATTTTTCCTCCTGAATATTTCTTTCAACCATACCTACCCTCTATCTCCAACATTTAATGAGGCTCCCATACAAAATCATCGTTTTTAAAAAGTGAGCTCCCGCTGCTCTCTGGTTGGTCCCAGACGTACCATATGTAAGACTGACCTCCATTTATTTTTCATTTAGAATATTTTTTCTATACACACCTAACCGCTACATCCAACTGTTATGGTGGCTGCCATACAAAACTAGTAATTTTCAATGGAACTGGCGCCACACTTGTAAATGTAGTAAAGTAAACGAAGAAACATCGTAACTGGGAAAATACTGAACCGATTTGAATGATTTATTCAACAATCGTCAACATTCCTGAATGCCAAAAATACAAAATTAATTAAATTGCAAAACTTCACCACCAAAGGGCGCCTCCCATAGTAAAGTATTAAGGTTGTCAATTTTGGTTCTGTACGAAAAAAAAACAAAGTATACTATCGAAACTCCATTAACCCCTCTATTTCGAATATAATAGTAATCGTAATTGATTTTCCAAAGCTATCTTCAACAAATTTTTCCATCAGCAGCAGAGCATTATTTGACAGATTGCTTTTGGCATTCAACCAAACGCACAGTGATTCGACTCCATACAACCGCGGGACAAAATTAGAAGGAGTGGTCCGTTCTTCAAAAAATTTGGTATACTAGTTAATCATGGTCTGCTAAATTGAAATCTCCATTTTGTTTTTCTTAAACTTTTGTAGTTTGGCAATGCCTGAGACTTAAATTTGCAATTTTCGTCATTTTTGGTGAGCTATAGCACCGAGGGTGTTGGCTAGATTTTTCAGATTTTACATTTAATCGGTAACGTCAACATAGATAACTCCAAAGAGTAACAGAAATTGTCGTAGGACCCTTTAGTTTTGCAATAAAAACGATAATAATAGACGTATGTTTTGCATTTGTGCAGTTTTATCAATTTTTCATGCTGATTGCATACTTTTAGGGATAAATAAAATACATTTTGACGAAAAATAGGTGTTTAGACCACTTTTTAAATTGAATTATTTTCTGAGATCGGAAGATATCGGAGGATGTAATTACATTATCCGACAAAGAAAGAATGCTGCTTTAAATTAAAAAAATCCAGGAACATACTTTCACATACTTTTTAGATATTTTCCTCTGAGTTTTGCCAATTTTCAGATTTTAAATTTAGAAACATATTTTGAATTAAAAGTGATGTAAAAGCCTCAGCTTTGCAAATTTTGAGAAAATGGCCACATCATTTCTAAATCTATATGGAAAGTTTTAGCAACTTCTTGGTAACCATGTATTTTTACAATTTTTTTTACTCAACAGACTAAAAAACAGAAAATATGTGTTTAGATTTTTTTGTGAAAAAAGTTTCAACTTTGAGCCGCTTTTGCACACACACTAATTAATTTTTGCACAGATTTTTTGGGGTTTTCTTAGTTGGAGTCTTACCTTTCAAATGACATCAAAATCATTAAATTCTGAGACTATAAATTTTTTGAATTTTGTCTATGGAACGAATCACTGTGAAACGGTGAAAATATCGCGAATTTGCACTCAAGTCTTCATCGAAAAATGCCAATAACTTGCATTCGCGCAAATACTCGTATGCGCAGCTACAAATTGTACATCATAATGTACATACTTGCGTAAATAAAATATCAAAAAATTTCAAAAGTGATATTTAGCGTTTTTTTTTTAAATCACTTTTCAATTTTGAACTCACTTTAAATTCACTCGTTTTCTTTACTTCATTTTCATCATAACGGTACCGCTCGGAGGTGAGAGTAATCAGCAAAATTTTGGTCTTGCCAGACCTAAATTATATAAAACTTACAATAATAGAAACTTTTAGGGACCTGCTCATAATTTATTTTGAAATATTCAACCTCAAAGTCAAAGCAAAAATTTGCTGTTTGTGCACAATTTTTTTTCAACGCTGGAAGAGCGTACTTTAAGAGCTCATAACTTCTATGTTATCCAATATTTTTTCATAAAACTTCGGATTTCTCTTAATTGATAACAAAACCTTATACTCAGATTTTTGCGCTTATACAATTGCATTTTGGCATTTTTGTCACTACGCGCAACACTGTGCGTTGTGTGTGTATGCAGATTGAAATGCATACATCAGTGTGTATGTCAAATTAAAACCTACATCTATATATGTATAAATACTTTGTTATTTACAATTAAAACGTACATACACATCACGTTTTGCATGAATTGAGCAAACTTGCTGACGAAGTTTCGAAGTTGTAAGAAAATTGTATTTCGATAACACCACTCGACAAAAAATGGGTTCATCGCGTGCTCCTAAAAACCAAAGTATTTTTTAGACTAATCTTCGGCTGCTGAACACGAAACTGAAAATCAAAACATTTTCTTAAGAAGCGTTTTCGAAAAATCTTCGAAAAACACTTTTTTCCCTCTTATTTCAGTTATGAGCAGAAAACTCGTAAACCAACCATTCAACTAACACAGGTGGCCTTCTTAACCTTCTTAACAGACTTAAAAATTTTAAGGATATAGACATTTCAAATATTTTTTTAAATATTTGCGATTGCGCAATGATGAAGATATGGGTATCAAATGAAAGAGGAAAATTGTCTCCTCTTAACTAAATTTTCTATTTTGAACTTTCAGAACTTTGAAATAGAAAAAATTTAGATGTATGAATCTACAGACTGAGATCCAAAACATTTATGTTTTGCATACCTGACATATTTTGGTCCTGAAAGTTAAAAATGGAAAATTTAGTTAAAAGGAAACAATTTTTCTCTTTCATTTGATGCCCATATCTTCATCATTGCACAACCGCAAATATTTAAAAAATATTTTAAATGTCTATATCCTTAAAATTTTAAAGTCCCTTAAGAAGGTTTTTGGGTCAGAAAATTAAAAACTTACTATGCCAAGATACTATAAATTACCTCTAGTTTCACGTCTATATCAACATTTGGATGGGTCTCGGAAAAATAAAGAAATTTTTTCGCACGGTGTAATAAATGAAAAGTTGGTGTTTTCACTCCGTGCATCATAACTTTGTTATTTTTTTTTCAATTCTATTGATGTTAGGCTTAATATTTGCTCAAATAATATATCTTTCATCTTAGATTTTAAAACCAGAGGAGATCATTTATTTTATCTATAAAAAAAGTATTCGAAAATTTATAATTTTTGAAATTGGTTGAAAAATTCACTTTTTTACAACTTTCATCGTCAGTAACTTCCCCAAATCTCATCTGATTTGGACAATCTATATAACGTTGGAAAGGTTAATTAAGTTAATTACCTTCCGAATGACGGGCCACGGGTGTTAGTTGGATGGTTGGTTTACGAGATATGTGCTCATAATTGAAATAAGAGGGGAAAAACGCTTCTTAAGAAAATTTTTTGATTTTCCGTTTGGTGTTCAGCAGCCGAAGATTAGTCTAAAAAATACTTTTATTTTTAGGAGCATTTTTCGTGTCGAGTAGTGTAATGTGTGACATATGTTCAGAAGTTTAAGTTTTGTAATAATTTCAACTAAATATGTAAGAAAGAAAAACGCTAGAAATATTGTTTATACTTTTTATAATTTAATATTTAATATATTTTAATATATTTTTAATATTAATTTATAACGTTTTATATGTAACTGACACATGCAAAATCACTTAACCCCAATTCCCAAAATTTTAAAAGTAACTTAAACCCAGAAGTGAGACTGTCAGGCTTATATGACCTAAATGACTGAAAACATTTGTTTAAAAAGTACAACAACTGTCTAAAATGTTAAATTTATAAATGCAATATATAACTAACATTCCATTAGAGGATTACATAAAATAATGGAATCGAAAATCTTTTGGATTTATCACCATTTGAAATCTTTAGTGAGATTGTGAGGCTCACTTCTGGGAATTAGGGTTAAATACAAACTTTAATTCGGTAGCAGCTAGGGTGACAATATGGTCACACTAAACATGCACTGAACAAAAAATATTTCAATTATGCTTGATATTAAATCTCTAAAAAAATTTGTTCGCAAATTTGGAGAAAAAAAAGGAAACCCGTTAAAGGCGCAGTAATCTTTAAGCCGAAGCCAGCAGAGCACATAATAAAAATAAAAGGCAGCAAAATTACGCACAATAAAAGTCAAGAAATGACTTTTGTGTCAACCCCAAACACACACAAACACACACACACATATGCATACCGAGCGCACTATCCGCTGCCCATATGGCAGCCGTTCGTAATCGCCAATGCGACACACTACAGCGCCGAAATTGCCACATGCGTCTCGCGCGCCGACTTCTTTTCCAAGCAATCTACACACACATACGTGTTTATACATTGTACGCATGTGTGTGTGTGTGTATGTGTCAAGCTCGACCCTGGCAGCCGGCCGCACTGTGTAGGTGCGTGAGGCAGCACGCTTTTCGCCAGCCAGCCATGCCGCTTGTGGCACGTTGTGTGTATGATGAAAGTTTAATGCAATTTTGTCGCATCGAGTGTGTCCCCGGTGTGCGGCACGCCGCTTGTTTTTCTTTCAGCTGGCCGGTGCCTACGGTATGTATGTGTTGGAGCGTCTATGTGTGCGCGTGACAACAAGTGAACAAGTGAAGCGGCATATTTGCCGGCTGGTGTTTCAGTTGCTGCACTCACTGCCACGGGCTCATAAATATTAAACCTTGATTGAGGTAAATTTCTGTCCACTGCGCACTTTAATGCACAAACGACAGTGTGGCGAGTGGATGGAGGGAGGCAGTCCCACGCGTAGTGGAGACAATAAAATCACATTTATTTGTGTATATAAAGAAAATTTATGACCATCATATGGCAGATATCAATATAAAGATTTCGTTATTGGGCAGTTGAGAGTTAATGTGAAATGCGCGAGACCGCTGAGAATTGTGTTGAGTGTGTGTGGGATATTCAAAGTGAGATGGTGCGGTTGGGCAATTTTAATTTTAATTTAATTTATATGTATTTGATTTAGCAATAATATCTGGTTGAATCTTTCAAAATATTAAAAAATATTAAAAATATAAATAAAATAAAATAAAAATAAATACAAATTTTACTAAGTTTATTTTGTATGCATTTCATGAATTGTAAATAGATTTTTAAAATAAATTTTAATACTTCGAAGATGATTGAATCTTGATACACCAAAATGCTTTTCATTAAGCGTGTCTTCAAATTATGATTTAATTAAAAAAAGGTGTGTTTTAGACATGAAAGCAAATACATAAAAGAACATTAACCCTTTCGACCCCGAATTTTACCCTGTGTCTCGATATTACTTTTTGGTATTTAAATCATGAAAAACTTGCCTACTTAGTGTGCACACGACATTTGAAGTCGCCACGCCTCTTTGTTAGAGTTCTAGAGATAGTTTACTTTTGAACAATTTTAGCTTAAAACGGGTTAAATAAATTCAATATTTTTTAATTACAGAAAAATTATCTAATATTTATGAAAAAATACAAAATTATCACTTTTTGATTTTATTTAACCATTTTTAAGAAACAGAGTTTTGATCAAACGCGCCCAATTCGTAGACTTCAATTAGAACACAAACTTTCCCTGATATCGCTACAAGTTATTTGAAATTATTTTGGGGATAACGGTAAAATTTTTGTAATTTGCTTTGAATTCACTTTTAAAAATATTAATTTGTTGGTGCCTACTTAATTTAAACCCATAAATCAATCGTAGCTTTTGCTATAAGATGACAATAGGTGATAGGTGAAGTTGCTCTCAACTTTGGGGTAGAAAGAGTTAAGTACCATTTTCTATTTAGTACCATTTAACAATTATTCGTTCGTTTGTTTAAAAATTCCATTCGAGGCGTCCAACTTTCTATGCCTTCACCTGACTTTTCAGAGCAAAAAGTTCTCATAGTTCGGATATACGAAGATGGTCTGAAAAGTTCTCTATCTAACAAAGTTATAAACAAATTTTTCTTCAAATTTAGTTGTCTTTGTCGACAAAGGCTACTTGTAAGTTTAGACACTTCTGTTGTAAGTTTAGACACTTCTGCTGGCTCTGATTTATTGAACCTAAATTCTATTAACACAGTGCACAGTGATTCGACTCCATAAAACCACGGGACAAAATTAGAAGGAGTGGTCCGTTCTTCATAAAATTTGGTATACTAGTTAACCATGGTCTGCTGAATTCAAATCTTCATTTTGTTTTTCTGAAACGTTTGTAGGTTGGCAATGCCTGAGACTTAAATTTGCAAATTTCGTAAATTTTGGAGAGCTATAGCACGAAGTGTGTTGGCTAGATTTTTCAGATTTTACATTTAATCGGTAACGTCAACATTGATAATTGCAAAGAGTAACAGAAATTGTCTTGGGATCCTTTAGTTTTGCAATAAAAATTATAATAATAGACGTATGTTTTGCATTTGTGCAGTTTTATCAATTTTTCATGCTGATTGCATACTTTTAGGGATAAATAAAATACATTTTGACGAAAAATAGGTGTTTAGACCACTTTTTAAATTGAATTATTTTCTGAGATCGGAAGATATCGGAGGATGTAATTACATTATCCGACAAAGAAAGAATGCTTCTTAAAATAAAAAAAAATCCAGGAACATACTTTTACATACTTTTTGGATATTTTCCTCTAAGTTTTGCCAATTTTCAGATTTTTAATTTAGAAAAATATTTTTAATTAAAAGTGAAGTAAAAGCCTCACCTTTGCAAATTTTGAGAAAACATTAAAAGCGGAATTGGCCACCTAATTTCTTAATCTATATTGAAAGTTTCAGCAACTTCTTGGCAACCATGTATTTTTAAAATTTGTTTACTCAATAGACTAAAAAACAGAAAATATGTGTTTAAATTTGTTTGTGAAAATTTTTTCAACTTTGAGCCGCTTTTGCACAGACACTAATTAATTTGTTGCACAGATTTTTTAGGATTTCCTTAGTTGGAAATTTACCTTTCAAATGACATCAAAATCGTTAAATTCTGAGACTATAAATTTTTTGAATTTTGTCTATGGAACGAATCACTGTGCACTGGTGTGAATATTCAAACACTATTTTGATCGAACGTGAGCAAACGCGGTAACTTTTTAATGCCTAAATCTTGATTCAATATATGACAAAAGATGTCCTTTAGAAATATGCATATCCTCTGCTATTTATCTCACTTTGATTTGACAGTTGTCTAGTACCATTTGGTGAACTTGACCGATATTATTGTTATATAGCAATTGAATTATTAAATTTAAACAATCAAAACACTGAATAATAGATACAAATATCACATAACAAAATGGTCCTATTTCATAAATACAAATTATTTAATCAATTTTTTAAATTCATATTTTGCCAGAGAATTTTTCATGATTTCTATCTCACCCACCTCACCGTCTGTTTGCCTTTTCTGCTTAATGATTGGATCAACTTCAACCAGTTACACTGGCCTTTTGGCTTTTTAAAGCCTTTCACGCTGTGCTCGTTGCCAATTTTCGCTTACGACCAGCAACAACAACAACAGCGAACGTGCTTTGTTGCCACGTTCCATTTTTAATAAAAGCATAGCAATTTTACTCTTTATTGCAGCGTTAGCATTAAACAATATTGCTTGATTTTTGCTCCCTGAAACTGACGTCATTTTTTCAAAGCTAATGATTCCAGCCGTCAGGCAGTGCCAACGAAAGAGTTACTAAAAAAAGGTAAATGTACAAAATTACACCGCACAACAACAACCTGGCCTCTAGTTCGGTCTTATGTGAGATCGAGCTGATGGCTTATTCGGCGCACTCGCACTGAATTTCCTTTGCTTTTTATTGCCGACTTTCGGCAAGTCATTGGCCATGAAGAAATCTTTTATTAACCGAGTGCATTAATAAATGAAAGGCGACGCCGAAAGTGCCAAAGCAAAATTGTTAAATATTCAAAGCACACCAAAGCACACAAATGTGCTGCGACATCGAAATTTTTCCTCACACAAGCAAACGAAAGCGACAGAAGCAGCTCGACTCGACTTGACTCGACTCGATGAAAGTGAAAGTCGCACCGGTTCGTTTGCATAAAATGTCAATAAGGGCAGCTGTTTTGTGGGCGGGTAGTGAGGCGGGGCGGGCCAGTAACTGGGACAGCGGTGCCGTGCTCGAGTGCCCGTCGGTGCCGCTTCGATGTTAAAGACCAAATAAAATTGTTACAAAGTCAGCGAGTGAACTTGCTGCATGCTCGTTGCTGTTTGCCGGCGGCGTTTCTGTTCAACTCGTAAATATAAAATGATGACATGGAAATTTGACATACGGCACGCACATAAACACGAAATTTTGCAACAGCACTTTTATGAATTTTATGTGAATTTTGAACTCAACGTCGTACAGCAACGTACACACACACACACACACATGCACACATGCTGCTAGCAAATGTCAGCATTTATGTGGTGCAAAATGGTGCAAGTTATTTGGCACTTTCGTTTTCAATTGCCGCAGCGCAACCCGCAGGCCATTGTTGTTGGCGTTTTAATGTTTTCAGTATTGCATGCAGCCAAAGTTTTGGTTGTGCTTATTTGTTTGTTTGCATATTAAATGCGCCACACTTTTGTGCCAGTTTTTTTGGCTGGCTTTTCCATATTAATGCGAATTGTGAGCGAGCGGAGAAATTGGAATTGGTTGAATATTTTGTGAGTTAAAATTTTGCAACTTCCACTGATGCATTTTATGTGCTTCGCTCTGAGTTTAAAATGAATTCTGTTCGGTTATTGTTTTATAATTTAAATACATTTTAAGTACTCAGTAGGGGAATTCTTTGTAAGGTGCCACTCTTTGTAAGGTGCCACAGGGGTGCAGGGGCTCGATTTCGACGTTCCAGTAATCCAAGCAAAAAAATCCCTACCGTCATTTAAGGTATATATGACAACATCAATTTTAATGTGGTTTTTGAGGGAACAGACGCAATAGCACAGTCTGGGTAAAAAAAATGTCAAATTTGGTTAAGAAAAAACTTAAAAATAAAAACTGAAGGTTTTTCTTGCGGTGAAAAAGTAACCAACAATTTATAAAAAACTAAGGTAAATATCAGTGTTGGACTTAATTTTTAATGGCTTTTCATAATCTGAAATGATATCCGAGCATATCGTAAAAGGAAAAAATTTATACAATGATTTCCAAAATGGCATACAAATGTAAAGTCCCACCTTTTTTTCTTTGTAAGGTGGCACCCCCCTTTTTTCAATGTTTAGTGATCCTATATTGGTAAAACGGCTTTTTGTTGCTCGGGACCGTCAATAAAATGAATTTAAAGTGTTCTTAGTAAATTTGTCTCTAATCCTATCATGAGGAATAAAGTTCAGTTCAGTTTTGTTTATTAATTTCCATATAATTACCGTTTTATTCGTTACCATTCAATTTTCACTTTGCTTTCGGTCATTTTATATTTAATTCAAATTAAATTCAATAATCTTTCATACATTTTCTAAATCATGCATTTTTACTTGAGATTTTTACGTTTCTAGCGGTTTTTTAGGGGGTGGCACTTTACATTAAAAAATTTTAGGGTGTCGATTTTGAACACTTTGGGAAATTGGCTGTAAATTCGTATTTTCAAAAAATTCAAATGAATTGTTACCTTGGATCATAGCTCTTGAACCCCTCTTTCCAACGGTATATTAATATTGGCGATACGTTAATTTTCTAACGAGTTATGCGCAAAAAAGGTATGAGGTGGCACCTTACAAAGAATTCCCCTACAAATTATAATTTTTTAGTGAACGTTATTGATTTGATTAAGTTTTTTTTTTGTATTATTGAGATCTACAATTGAGGTTCTAAAGGGTTAACAAAAATGAGTATTGGCTAGAACAGCTTTGATTTAAATGTCTATAAAATATTTTCATTTCATTTATTTATTTATTTATTTATTTTATGTTATGTTATATTAAAATATTTTTATTTTATTTATAAAATATATTATTTTTATGTGCATATTTGGACATAAACATGCATATTTGGAATACAAATATTTTAATATAGCACATAAAATATTTGTATAATCTTGTCATTTATAATCTTGTTGGAAACCTAGACTACATGATTTCGATTCTGAATTTAAAAGAAAGCATTAAAATAACGATCAAAAGAGATGAATACCGAGTCGTAATACAGCAAACATATTCAGTGATGGCTCCAAGATGAGGGAGGGAGTTGAAGCTGGATTGAGCTGCTCAGAGCTGAGTATCAACGAATCGTATAGACTGCCTGACCACTGTTGTATGTTGTAGGCAAAGGTGTTGGCCTGAAGCTTGACGCAACTACAGCCAACTCAAAAATACAGAATAAAAACAGAATACTTAGAAAGCCAGGCGACATTGAATGCCATTGTGTCCAATTGCACATCATTCAAAAATGTCCTACAATGTTGAGCAGCGCGGGTTAAATAAATTGTGTATCAATATTTTTTAATTACAGAAAATTAATTTAATATTTATGAAAAAATACAAAATTATCACTTTTTTGATTTTATTTAACCATTATTAAAAAAACAGAGTTTTGATCAAACGCGCCCAATTCGCAGACTTTAATTAGAACACAAACTTTTCCTGATATCGCTGCAAATTATTGGAAATTATTTTGGGGATAACAGTAAAATTTTTGTAATTTGCTTTGAATTAACTTCTAAAAATATTAATTTGTTGGTGCTTACTTAAATTAAACGCATAAATCAATCGTAGCTTTTGCTATAAGATGACAAATAGGTGAAATTGCTCTCAGCCAACTTTGGAGTCAAAAGGGTTTACTGATTAAGGGAGCACTGACGTTTTGACAGACAGTAAAAGTTGCAGAATATGCGATGAACATGAAGCCTTGGAGACATTAGAGAATGTCCTCTGCTTCTGCTGGGTAATCTTTGAGTCACATGAGTTCTCCGGACTACACGAAGTGACAACGCTGAGCCTAAAGCGTTCGCTGAAATTTTCCAGTGATTCTAACAAATCACTACTACAACTCATAGAAGCATCTCAATATGGTATTCCTAAGGACCCAATAAGAATCTATGTGAGGCCATTCGTGACCGCCCAGTTACACTCTGTAGCTCCTAAGGAGGCTTAAAGACTTCAAGCCAAAAATAAATTCATAAATCGTACCCTATGATTTTTTCAACTAAGTCTCCTTATTATTTACTTAAAGTTGTTTTCTGAAACAAACATTTGATGTATTCAATAAATAGAGCAACTTTTTAAGCAGATGGATAAAAGAGCAAATTTTCCATAAACAACAACAAAATACATTTGTTCTCAATTAGCTACATGTCTGCTCTTTTTCTACACCAAACCCTTTGATTTGATTTTTTGAAGCTAACTTGCTGCTTGCCACATCGAAAATTCAAAACTCAGCCATGGTGTTTTGTTTATTTTAATTTTTTAAATTAATTATTTTATGAATTTTTTTTATTTTATTAATCATATTTTTTAATGATTAATTTTAATTATTTTAATTATTAATTATTTTAATTAGTCTACAATATAAAATATTACACCGTGCGACAAAAATCAAAAAATTTCAAAACACACGAAAAAAATCTATATACTTGCGAAACTAGGGGCCAAATGTAGTAAAACTGCGTTTTTAGTTTTTCTCTCTGACGTCAGGATTTTTTTTTAAAGGACTTTGAAATTTCAAGGACATTTTCATTTCAAGGAATTATTTGAAAAATTGAGGGCATTGTGGAATAACAATATGGGTATCAAATGAAAGAGAAAAATCCTTAGTATCTTAGAAAATTTAATGTTTTTTGGACGAAAGGACGAAGAGATGTAAATACTGTCCTTTTAAAACTTTATCCTTGAATATCCTTGCAAATTTCTAATAGTTTTTTTTGTAGTATATCTTAAGAACTAAAATGTACACTACTACATCCTTGATTTCGTCCTTGTAACTTTATTAGTTTAAGATAAAAAAATTTAATACTTCTTTGAAGTATTGAATTTTAATATTTTGAGTAAACAAAAAACAGCTGTTTTGGTAGCTCTTTAGCAAATCTACTACATGATTCAAAAAGATGCTCAGTAACTGGTTTTCTATTCAACTATTTAGCTGAATACAAATATTGTTCAAAAACCGTCAGTGGCTTTTACAACAAAAACAAAAATGTAATAATACACTCTTCATTCTAGAGCTTTAACATCAGAATTCGTGGTCGTTTCAAATAATTTTCCAGTGTACAACCATTCTCGATGCGCTGAACTAATAATATGAACAAAATTGATTTCTATCTTTGGGAACATTAAATAATTGTTTATTAAAAAGGTTCTCCAAAGTAATCTGACCTGTGAATCCTTTTCATGCTTAACTAAAAAAAACTAAACTAAACAGCAATGCAGCAATGATTGTGACAAAGGACAAGTACCCAGAACAGGACAGGACAGCTCCCCAAGGAACAGTTATGCCAATTATAAAGTTAAGTTGTCCCATAAATAATAAATTTTGGTTGTAGAACAAACTTTAAGTAGCTTAATATGTATATTAAAAATATTTATGAACCTTAAATGTGGCCAGTGAATGATTAAATAACTTAAGTAATTAAACTTATTATGAATCCTTAATCAACATTGTTGGGCATTTCGTTGTGTTAGGGCTTGAATAACGTTATTTAATTACAAAAAAACAACACACCATCGATTAACACCATTAACAGTAATCTACCTTAATTACAGTATAACCCAATACACTAAGTCATTTCTGCAATAATGACTTGGGAAACGCTTTTCTAAATTACCTGATATTTATTTAAAGTGCCCCAAGTAATCGCCAGTGAGTCGTTGCTGTCCGCATAATGAATATGAAACAGCTTAGCTTCTTTATAAACTCCTCGGCTCGACCGTTGTGTGAACCGGTCATAAAGCCATTTGTGTTAATTTTACACAGCCTTTGCGTCTTGTTAATAAAGAGTCATTAAATTCTTATTACTGTCAAACAATAGCGACGACAGTTAGCCATCGCAACGGCAACTGCCACCACAACAAAACAATGCCAGCCAAACTAAACGCAGCAATGCGAAACCCTCCCGCCCCAACCTCTCTGCGATCGGAAGGCAAAGCAAAGTCAAAGCTGTAGCCAAAGCATGGAATGCCATGAAATGGCATAGAAGAATGGCACTTCCGTGACGCGCACAATGGCACATAACAATAACAACAACAACAATGCAGGCAACAACAATATCAGCAGCAACAACCACAATGCAAAGCATAACAACAATAACGTCGCCTAGCACTCAATAAGACTGCGAACATAGAGCGGACATTTTCAAGATGCCTAAGTGTCATTTAAGTGAATATGAAATGAAATTCCAGCAACAGAGCGTCGCACGCCGATAATGGCGCTGGATTATGACATTTTTCCCTCGGTTCAACTTTTTACTTTCCATCTTTCTTTCGCTCTCAAATGTGTATTCGCTTTGGCGGCGCCTTCGAAACGGCACTGAAGCGGTGCTGGAAGCCAGATCGCTGGTTTGCTGGTGGCACATTGACAAAAGGCCAAAGGCACTGACGCATTTTAGAGTATTGTAATGACATAAACGGCGTATTTATTTATCATTGACACTGTCGTTAGCAGCACACAGCGAACGCGTTTTAAATCGCTTCGTCGGTGTGAGGGCGTTAGTGACTTTTGATTGTCGCACAGAGTGTGATTGCAGCTGCTGGTGGCATTTGGTTTGCTATGCTTTCGAAGTGGTGCTCTACGTTGTGCCTTTTGTTACAATCAACTGCGCGGCAAATACTTAAACATTTTATTGAGCGCGCGTGAGCAACATTTATTGGAAAGAGTGGCGCGCGTGGCGTATACGTAACATGGATTTCGTTGGAAATATTAATTTTGAGATATTTATTGTAATATTGTGTTTATATAACACTAAATACTACATGATTTGTGTTAGTAAAAAAAAATAATTTTGGATTTCGTTGTTAATATTCATTTTGAGATATTTATTGTAATATTGTGATTACACCGTGCGACAAAAATTAAAAAAATTTTTCACACCGGAAAAAATCCATAGGGGCGTTAAACTAGAGACCAAACGTAGTAATACTGCGTACTCAGTTTTTTATTTCCATATTCTTTATCCTTTTAAAAGGACTTCACAATTTTGAAGGGGATAAAAAATTAAAAAAATATAAAAAATAATTAACCTCGTTAGAATAAGGCGATATGTATATCAAATAAAAGAGAAAACGCTCAAGAATTTAAATAAAATTAATTTTTTATCTATTTGTAAAAAAAGGATATGAAAAAGGTCCTTTGAAAATTTTAATCCTTTATATCCTTGAAAATTTACATCGCATTTTCTTGAAAAGTAAGTATGTTAAAACCCTGAATCTCCTTGATCACGTGTCAAAATTTCATTTTATTTATTCTCGCTTCATAGATTTTGTATCTTTTTATTACTTAAAATACTGATACTCAAATAAATTAGAATTTTTGTACTTCATTAGAATTGCGGCTTCCGCCTTTTTTTTTAATAACTTTCGAACTAATACAGTTAGAGTAATGAAATTTTAACACGTGATCAGGAAGATTTGGAATTTTATTATACTTTCTTTTGAAGAAAATTCTATGTAAATTTTCAAGGACATAAAGGATTAACATTTTCAAAGCACCTTTTTCATATCCTTTTTTTACAAATAGATACAAAATTAATTTTATTTAAATTCTTAAGCCTTTCCTCTTTCATTTGATATACATATCGCCATATTCTAACTAGGTTAAGTATTTTTTATATTTTTTTCCCCCCTTTCAAAATTTTGAAGTCCTTTTAATGGGACAAAGGATGGAGAAATGAAAAACTGAGTACGCATTATTACTATATTTGGTCTCTAGTTTCACGCACATATGGATTTTTCCCAGTGTGAAAAATGCTGTCGCACGGTGTTATACAACACGAAGAACTACATGGTTTGTGTTAGTAGAAAAACAATATTTTCAAAGTTTGTGGCATGCGTGGCGTATACGTAACATGGATTTCGTTTGTTAATATTCATGTTGAGCTATTTATTGTAATATTTTAATCATATAACACAAAGAACTACATGGTTTGTGTTAGTAGGAAAACAATATTTTCAAAGTTCTTTCGATATGATATCAATTTACAGAAATTATACTAACAAAGACCTTTTGGTTCTCTTTTAAATATTAGTAAAAGTCCACCAGGTCGTATACGTAATACATTAATTTCAATTACACCACAAGTCTGCGTTCATAAAACCGCTTTTGTTCAAGCAAGTTTTAGCAGAATTTCACCAATTTGTTGGGAAACTTGTTGGAAACTTGTTGAATATATGAAATGTGCGCCCACTGGCCGCAGCGCTAATTGTGATGCGGCGAACATACCAACGCTAATGCGAACAAGCCAACGCTAATACGAGCAATAAATTTTCTTAATAAATGCATTTTAAGCAAATCATTAATCAAAAATGTTGTATAATTACTATAATGGGAAATCTTTAATAGAAAAGTCAAGTCACACCCAACGACCCACGAACACATAAAAGAACTTTTGACATGCACAGCTACAAACTCCATTGACACAATTCCATTACATCAGCGTAAATTATTCAGCAGCCGAAATGAGTGCGCAGTAACTTCAGTCAAAGCCACTGCCATACAAACTCAACCTAAATTTCCAGCCACAGCCAACTACAGCAGCGACATACATACAGACGCATCATTCGGTTCGTGCTCTGTGCCAACGAGCAGTCGCCGTAATTCGCTGACATTTTCAGCTTCACTTTCTGTGCGGTAAATGTCGCTGGCAACGTGCCCGCCACAACACAGCGCAACGTACATACATACGTCATACGTCGTACCGTCACATGGCAATGAATTCCGCGAATGCCTGCTTTCGCAGTGACTTTATTGGACTTCAATTGCTTTATTCGTAGCGCTTTATTGTGCGGTTTTATGCCGCTGCCACTTGCCATTTGCCGTTATGCTCATTCATTATTGCCGCGTTATGAGTCGTTATTTCTTTCATGGAAACTTTCGCCAAACAAAGCCGACGAAGCTGATATTAATTCGCAGTTAATGCAGGCATAAAAAAATTACAAAAAATTTCAGATACATTTTGAAAAAAATTTGTAAGATATTAAAAAAAATTAAAAACAAAAATTAAAAAAAATTTTTTTAAAAATTTTATAAAAAATTTAAAAAAAAATTTAGAAAAAATTTAAAAAAAAATTTTCTTTTTTTTAAAACATAAAAAAACGCGCCGCTTTAATGGAATCAATCAATTACGTGTTCAAGTTGACTCAGCAAGTCAGCACGCCAATTGCTGTCGCTGTTACTGCGCTCTACATGGCGTATGAGTAACACTTGAAGTTAATGCAACACAAGCACACACAAACAAGCGTACGCATAATAAAAATCTCATTAACCGACGTTGTTCGACTGTCAGTGATGCGTTGCTACTTAATTATGCGAGAAAGTTAATCAAAGCGACAGAGTTAACCGTTGAGCGGTGCGGCTTTTGTAGGCAGCTGAGTCCAATTATACGCCACAATAATTCGGTCAAGTGCACATATGTTGTTTGCGTTCACGACCATCCGTAGACATACGAACGATGTGCGCTAATGGAGATGCATCAAGTGTTGGTATAATTATATTTACCTGGCGGCAATATCCAGAATATTCGCTCGCAGCATCTACAATGAGCTGTGGCCCGCTGCTTGTTCTTGAAGCGCCTTAAGCATTAACAAACTTATAAAATATGCAACAATCAAAAAGACAGCAAAGGCAACACATAAAAAGCAGCCAAACGGAAACAGCGAAAAGATGGAAGTGCCAAAATCGAGGGAAGGGGAGATTGTTTTGTAGCATTTTTGTGTTCAAAAATCTGTTTTATATAATTTCCACTTTATGTGTAATATTAAAAATACGCCAGCGGATTAGGCGGCTTATAACAAGCAAACTGTAAAAACCGTAGCCAGTCGTGGAAAAGCATATGAAAAAGATGAAAACGATGAAAATTGCAACGACGAAACAGTGGAAAAAACATAATCAGTGAGAATCCACTTAGTGACCACAAACATGCCGAAACTTTAGCCAAGCAACGCACAAAAACGGTAGCACACCAACAGTGAAAACGGTTGGAGTTTGGAAGGCAAACGGGTGCCTGCAGTATTTGGATATAGTTTTTTGTTGTAGAGGAGAGTAAAGAATATTTCTTACACAAAGATTGAATATTGTGTGAGAAATCTGTTTGTTTTTGTGGAAGCGGTGGCTTAAGTTTGGTACAAATATGAATGAAAATTATTGAAATGCTTACTTAAATGATTTAAAAAGATTGTGTCACCTAAAAAAGGAATTTTTTTGCTTCATAAAATAAATAAATTTCACAATCAACCAACTCTGGCTAGGTTCCTCTTACATGGTTTCAACTGCCAGAAATTTCTCGATATAAAGACACTTTCTCTATTTTCTTTAAAATACAAACTTAAGCTTACCTACATATATATACACCTAATTCTTTTTTCTCACGAATTTTTTTTACTCGAATTTGATTTAACACGAGTTAAAAAGAAAAAAAATATGTCTCTTTTTACACGAATTGTTTTGTTTTAACACGATTTTTATTTATTTTTTATAATATATTTAATGAATTAAAATGTGTAAGCACGAAATAAATTGATTTTGTACCTTTTTATTATTTAAAATACTGATACTCAAATAAATTATAATTTTTATCCTCATTAGAATTGCAGCTTCCGCCTTTTTTTTAATAACCTTCGAACCAATAAAGTTAGAGTAATGAAATTTTGACACGTGATCAGGGAGATTTTGGGTTTTAACATACTTACTTTTCAAGAAAATAAAAAAAAAATTTTTGAAGTCCTTTTAAAAGGACAAAGGATGTAGAAATGAAAAACTGAGTACGCAGTATTACTATATTTGGTCTCTAGTTTAACGCACATATGGACTTTTCCCGGTGTGAAAAATGCTGTCGCACGGTGTTGTCTTTAACCCTTTCGCTACAGGTTTTTACTGGATTGCCGCAATGCGTAGAAAGTTTACGCATTTTAAAAAAACTCAAATGCCAATCGTGTGAACTCAATTCAGTTTCGGCGCAAATGTCAAAAATATTCGATCTGTCTTCTGTTGTGCCGAACGAAATACTGTAGCGTCAATCGTGTGAACAGTTGAAGCCAGACAAAAAAATTAAAAATTGAGCCGAATTTTGTCGGCAACTCGAGCGCCAACCATAGGGCCGACAAATTTTGTCGATGCTTTGAAATTTTTTGAGAATTTATTTCAATTTTTGTTTCGATTCGGGCAATCGTGTGACCTATCTATGAAATCGTTCGGTGCGATATTTCTGTTCGCTAGGTTGAGCCGACAAAGTTTGTCGAAATTGGGGCGTGTGATCCAAATAAAAAACGTTTTGCTCAATTGACAATTTCTGAGTAGTCAATGCCCGACCAGATCGGGCTATGATCGGCGCATTTGCGGCAATCGTGGGACCTTAGCTTAACAAGAATTTTTTAATACTGTTTACACCGAATTCTCTTTTTACACGAATTTTTTTTACACGAATTTTTTGGAACGTATTTATTGTGTAAAGTGAGAATTAGATGTACATTAGTGGTGTTAGACATAATTCAAAATGGATTTTCAAACATGAAAAGCTCACATGCAGGAAAAGTAAATTAGGCAACCATCAACAGCATTAATTTTAAAACATAATTTTCCTCTAACCCAAACGAAAGAGAAAAGTGAAACTCTTGCAACATATTCAAAAACATTCACATAATTTCTTTTTTTGTGTACTCGGTGAAAATTTCTCAATTTCCTATGTGGCGCCAAATATTGTCAAATTTGTTTACCAAACACTTTGTCAACACTCATCAACCGCAGCCAACAACAACTCAAAAGCACATAAACGCAGATACTCACTTGAGAGAACAAACTAACAAAACGACGCACCAACTCCCTGCCTGAGTATGTCAGCTCATTTTTTTTTGGTTGTTTTTGTTGTTGTTTTTGCACTAATATCCAACACCAACCCTTTCTGCCATTTGTCAACATAGCAAACTTCACAAACACGCACAGAAATGCCAAATAACTGCACAAATGGGCTGCCAGCGCCGACCACATTCCATATGCCTGGTATCTAAGTTTATGTGTGTGTGTGTGCAAACCTTGTTTCATCACCTTGCATAAATCTTTAGAGATCTGCCGTCACGCCTCATAAACCTGAACACGGCAAAACCATAAATTTTGCCACAAGAAATTTTCGTGCAAAACGTCTGCGACCAAATGTGCATAACCAGCTCCAGACGTTGACTGTTTCCATACATATTTCGATATTTGTTTGTGTTATTTTTGTAATTTCGGCGACGTACTCACAATACCCTTTGCATAGTTGTTGTTGTTGTTGTTTGGGGTTTCAGTTTCGATTTGGTTTGGTTTGTTGTGGTGCGTTTGAGTTCGGTAAAATTTGACTCGCCGCGCCGTCTGTGTTGAGGTTTGTTTGGCAATAACAATTTTTTAGGCGCCAAAGTTTGCTGCCAACAAAATCTCGATTTTACAAACATGAGTTTGTATAACAAAGCCACTAGCGGGTCAAATGAAAAAATGTTCCTATATTAAATTCTTTTGAATTTTATTACAATAAAATTGTGGAAATGTTCTAGAAAAAGAAGATTTTTCAAAGAATTTTAAAAGAATTTTTAAATATTTAAATATTGAGTGAATCGTTGAAAAAAAGACGTACAAGTGACAGTTTTGAGAGGATTAGGAAACTTTTAATACGATTCAAGGATCATTAATGTTTCATTAAAAAACTTTTAATATGATTCAAGGATCTTTAGTGTTTCATTAGAAAATTTTTAAATTTAAATTTTTCAAGGATCTTTAATGTTTCTGTACAGTGTTCGTTGGCTCTAATTTGTGAATGTGAATGAATGAATGAATGGATGAATGAATTAATGAATGAATGAATGAATGAATGATTGAATGATTGAATGAATGTATTAATGTATGAATGAATGAGTGAATGAATTAATGAATGAATGGATGAATGAATGAATAAATGAATGAATGAAGGAATTAATAATTGAATGAATGAATTATTGAATGATTGAATGAATGTATGAATGTATGAATGAATGAATGAATGAATGAAGGAATTAATAATTGAATGAATGCATGAATAATTGAATGAATGATTGAATGATTGAATGAATGTATGAATGTATGACTGTATGAATGAATGAATGAATGAATGAATGAATGGATGAATGAATGAATGAATGAAGGAATTAATAATTGAATGAATGAATGAATAATTGAATGAATGATTGAATGATTGAATGAATGTATGAATGTATGACTGTATGAATGAATGAATGAATGAATGGATGAATGAATGAATGAATGAAGGAATTAATAATTGAATGAATGAATGAATAATTGAATGAATGAATAATTGAATGATTGAATGATTGAATGAATATATGAATGTATGTATGAATGAATGAATGAGTGAATGAATAAATAAATGAATGGATGAATGAATGAATGAGTGAATGAATAAATACATGAATGGATGAATGAATGAATGAATAATTGAATGAATAAGTGAATGAATGAATTAATGACTGAATGAATGAATGAATTAATGAATAAATGAGTGAATGAATGAATGAATTAATGAATGAATTAATGAATGAATGAGTGAATGAATGAATGAATGAATGATTGAATGAATGTATGAATGAATGAATGAACGTCAAAGTAAAATTTACTTTTGTAAAAATTATGGCATCTGCCGATAAGGTGATGACTTTTGCGCCACCCTGTATAACAAAATTTATATATAATGTAAATATCCGATTGCGAAATTCAATTCCATAATCATAGAGACTCTCTCTGTCTAAGGTTTAACGCGCCACTGTAAATGTTAACACTAGAATGCCCAGTTAATCCAACTTTTCTTAAATGCCAACATGGAATTATGTACAAACCTGGGGCAAAAAATTTTTTTTTTAATATTCTAAATTTTTTATTTAATTTGGCTTTAATAAATAATCAAAATTCATCAAAGATTTTTTCTCAGAAATCAAATAAAAAAATCATAAACTCCTAAATAAAGTAGTTTTGATTTTCGTAGACATTTTAGTGATAAATGAGTGAATGACTCTCATGCACATCAAATTTATTTTGCAAAAGTCTCATATGAATAGGCAGAAAGTCTATTGAGCGCGCCCCAGGTTTCCTTAAATTTTCGTGTAATTTTTTACAGTGTTTTTGTATTTCTGCGCCCACTACAAAAAATCCACCCATGCGTTGCGTCTGAGTTCTATGAGTTCTATGACTGCCTAATGAATGACTCATATGCACAACAACTTTGATTGCAAAAGTCTCAGCTAAATTGGCAACAAATCTTTTTTGAACCCAATTTGGCGCACAAATGAACTCATGAACCCATGATGAACTCACCAACGTTTCAGGTTTCAGCTACAAGTTGTCATAGTGGACGAAAACAAAGTGTCGTTGCTGCTCGATTTTCTATTCAAATTCTGCTTCAACTAAAAGCTTGTATTGTTTCTTCATTTTTCCATTTTCCCCCTCTTACCTGCCTTTAATATTTGTGTGATTTCTACTGCGTTTCTGTATTTCTGCGCCACTACGAAAATTCCAACCATACGTTGCGTATGAGTTCTATGAGTTCATGGTAGTGTTACTGGTTTTAATAACTGAAATAAAGCTAACTGCGTACTAAATGACTCATATGCATCTGAAGTTTGGCTCAAACATGTGTCATATGAAATAGCAAAAAAACTTTTGAGCCCATTCTAGTGCGCTCATCAGCGTTTAAAGTTTCAGCTAAAAGTTGTCATAGTGAAAGAAAGCAAAGTGGGGAAGCTGCTCGATTTGGTTTTTAAATTCTGCTTCAACTACTTGTCTAGTTTTGTCCCTTCATGATTCCTTTTCCACTCTTAGCTGCTTTCAATATTTCTCCACTCACTAAAAATGCCAGCCACACGTTGCGTATGAGTGACAATTTAAAGGGCAACTTTTGCGGCTGCTCGATGCTTGCAACTTTGGCCGCACACCATATTTTCAAAGCCGTATTCGTGTGCTCTCTGTGGCTTTGATTCTGGCTCTGATTGGGTTACGGCTGGCGTGTAGCCCAACACAAATGAAATTAACGCGCAATAAAAGAGCAATCAGCACTCAAATTGTTGGTCTGCCAGACGTTTCATATTGATTGGCGTTTTGTTTACAGAAATGCAAAATTCGACAACAATATAATTTCGAAAATTTTCAATATGTAATGGAGCTACCCAGCGAAAATATAAATTCAAATAAATATGCAACGCTGGCCAGTGCGACTTTAATGAACTCCATTGTGGCTATTGCCAATAAAGTTGTACATAGCAACAACAATAACCAAGCAGAAAAGTATCTAAAGCAAATAAAATTGGCCAATAAAATTGGCCAGCCGCAAATGTTTCCCGGTCAAACGGATAAAATGCCACCAATAAACACAGACACCCAAAGGCTCCAACAAATGCCAGCACTCACCGGAGCCAACAGACAGTCCGAGTGAAGTGCGTTTTTAACTAAACTCGTACACTCGAGCGCTGTGTGCCGTGTTGCTGCGTGTGGCATGCAACATGCGGCAACCACTGGCTGCCGCACGTAAATGAACCGCTGCGGCCAAGTCTCTGGCGTACTGAATGGGTCTGATTGGATTTTTGGTATACATACATAAAGTGTGCGTATATTTAGGTTTATGTTTTTTGTGCGTTGGCTGGTTGGCTGGTCAAATTATGCGGTGCATTTGTGCGCCTAGCAAACGCCAACGAACGCAACCAATTCACGCTCGACTATAATTTCCAACAATTGAATTAATTTATGAAATTTTCGCAGCAATGACACAGACAGCAGCAGCGAGAACTGCGAGTAGCGAACATGTTGCAATTAAACGCTCAACATAATTGAACGTTGGGGTTAGGCGAAAGTAGCGTCCTGGCGGCGCAAACTAATTGAACATAATTAGTTTAGAAAGGTATTATTGACAAATCAAATCTGGATGGAAAATATTTGTGGAAACGTTGTGTTTTCTAAATGTGTTAAGTTGGTATAAATTCAAATAAAAACAAACTAAAACATGCAATGGTTTTGGGTGTGAGCGGAGCAGAGAGGGAATTAACCCTTTCCGGTAAATTTCCGCATTTCTTAAGATACAAATTTTTTCGTCAAATATTTAAAATATTTAGCAATAAAATACAACAAAATATCAAAGATATAATTTAGTTTGATATTCACAGCTCAGTCAATTTTGTACGATATATCGTACAATGGTCCGCAAAGGAGTAAAAATGCATGACAATTGATTTTTTTTTAAGAAAACATAAATAATAACAACAAAAAATCAAAACGTGATTTCATTTTGATAGAAAGTTATATAAATTATATATATAAACAATTGATTCACATTTATTCGGCCTTATATAACCGTTGTTGTTGTTGCAAAGCCCTTTTCCCCTCAATAAAACAAAGAATCACTTAATATTCATATATCTTCACAGAACTATATACATTTAATTATACTTAAATGACACTCATACGCCACGTTGCGCTGCGCAAAAAATGCGCATATCGCAATTACAAATTTTTTTTTATTTTTTTGGATTGGTGTCTTAAGCAAATTGGTTGGTCGTTAAAATATCTACAAACTTGCCGAAGACAGTAAAGCAATATTCGGAACGATTTAGGACCTATTAGCATTTAAACGTTCGAAGACGTAAGCGACGAACTCGACTAAAATGGGAAAACTTCAAAGTCGGATTTCTCTTAAACTAGAGCCAATCCAGCCAAACGGCTGATGGATCTCAACTCAGTATACCTATAGAAAAGTCACTCAGTAGGTCCCCCCCATGTCTGAATTTTCGACTTGCACAGTGTTATCGACAACGAAAAATATACTTCTTTCTTATAATAGTTACTATGCAACTCAAAAATATTTATTACATGATAATAGTTACAGGTCACGTAAAAAAGGGCAATTTTTTTATTTCCAAAAATATGGATAATAATTATATTATGTCTCTAGAATGACCAGAACTGTATACTTATTCCAGTTGAAATCAATAATATGATTCAATTCTCTAAAGATTTTATACTCTGTATTGAGTAGAAAGTATTATGAATCCTTACTTACCAATAAATTTGTACAAGCCAACTCACAAAGTTGTTCACACTCAAATTTGATATTAATTTATAGCAAATTTGTAAGTAGTGCCCACAGCGCTCTCCAGTGAGCATATAAAGTCTTCAAGCACTACTTGATGTACAAGCGAGCCGCTCTAAGCCGCTTTAAGCCATCTATAACACACTTGCACTTGCAACAATCAAATAGCACTGCACTCGACTACACTTTGCATAGAATTTTCATTACTTACACTTTTACACATTTTCTCGTGCCTCATTGGCCATTTTCCCACTTTGAGTTGAGTTTTGCTTCAAACCAAAGCAATGTAGCATGAAAGTTTTGTATTTGGACTCTATGGGCGTTGTGATAAATCAGCAAGTGCTGCCGCTGCTGGTATTTATTCACACGTCTTGCCAGCTGCATTTTATGGGCCTTCAAACTTGTGTGCTATGTGGCGCATAATGGCCACTTGCCTCTTCCATCATCATCTGTACAGCCGCATGGCTCTGTGTGTGTGTTTTATACTTTTTCTGCAATACCCCGGGGAGTGCTTTGAATTTGGCCACTGTCAAAGAGTGTCACCCTACGCACTGTCAGCCAGAAGGCCAGTCGTGGTCAAAGGACACACACGTCGACTCGACCGGCACATAAAAACTTAGTCGAATTGTCAGCATGGCCGGCAAAATGTATGCACAAAGCCTGACAGCTTGATAACACTTTCAGACCTATTTGCCGTTATGTGTGCTCGCAGCAGCATGTGGCCGATATGATCGACGCGTTGGACGGTGTTGGCTAATGGACACATAAACCCACATGCGTTCAGTTGGGCTCATCGTTGAGTTGAGTGTCCACTGTGGCTGTGGCTGTGGCTGAATGGGTAAAGCTTAAGGGAAATGGAATAGAAAATATTTGTCTGGCCCGCATTCGATGCCGAGTTTTTGTCAGTAGTTGTAGTTGTTGTAACGTTTGAAGTTTGTTTCTTGCTACTGCGTTTTATTCATTTTTACACTTCATTGTACAATTTGGTTTCGTGCCATTTTCAAACCAACCATGACTTAATGTTGATTTCTGACAGCTGATTAGAAATTCTTTTCGTTTGCTTTTTTTGAATTTTGTTTAATTACTTTTTTCGGTAGGCAAGTGAGGTTATGGTGACTTTCTCGTACAAACGAGATTAGTTTATTTTGCTCTTTAAATTAAATTCAAGTTATTTTACTACATGTTTTGTAAATTGATAGTAAGATACTCGTTTGTTATTTTTTTTATATTTTTATGAAGTGAAGTGGTTTCTATATATTTGTGAAATAGAACATAGAAGAATTTGATATAACGCCTCCAAGTATGCTACAGGTAGTTATAAATGAGCGACTCCCTGGCTATAGAAAGAATGACTTTACCTCTGGCGATATATGAGAAGCGTTTCACAACCTTTAAGGGGTATTCTAGTCTAGAAATTCGAAAAAAATCGAAAGTTTAGACCTTTGAGAATAAGCCTCTCAGAAGATTTATGGAAACTCGAATTATTTTCGGAATTACAGTTAATTTTGTGACTGTAAACTTTAACTTTTGAGACTGTAAACTTTAAACACGGTTTTGTCGAAACTACTTTTTTCTATACGGTTGACATAATATCTCAAGTTCTAATGCACCGATTTACTTGAAATTTGTAACAGATTTTCTTAATACTATCAAAATTGGCTCAATGTAGGGGTTTTGCAATTTGTTTTTTTTTTACTATTTTAAAAAAATTACCAAAGTTGAAAACAAGAAGCCAAAAAATTACCTTTATTTTCAGTGACCTTTATTTTGCCATTTTGTGTAAAAATTTTTCTCTTTCTACATCCTTGTTTAATAAGAATTAACTTTGTTTTTATGTTTCAAATCACCAGGACGATTGGAATCACGTCAACCACGAGACACCTTCTTTTTTTGAGTCCCCACTTTGCCGGCCTTGAAGTCGGTACTTCAATTTTGAATTTTTTTCAACTTTTATACATTTTTATACTTTTCAAGTATCAATAAAAAACTGATAAAAACATGGATAGTAAAAATGATTACTGTTTTTTATTTTTAATTAAAAAATTAAATTTATCGATTTAGTCTTTTGTGTTCTTATATCAACAATATTCCGTTCCGAATTTTTCTAATTTTTATTACCGAACCCTGTTTTCTAGAGTGTTGGCATATGACAGCAACCATACCGCTATGGCTGTAATAATTACATAAACATATAATTTATTACGCATAACTGAAAATGGGATATTTGTTCATTAACTTCAGCTAAAATTATTTGAAAAATTTATCTGAATTGAAGTAAGAAAGCAAATGAAAAAGTCTCTTATTTTTTCTTCTTCTGTTTTCTTAACCATGTAACAATATAGCATTCAAGAAACGTGTATACTTCTCTTCTCTGAATTTAAATATTATTTTAATTAATTTTTAATTATTCCCAAGACTTTAAACTATTCTTAGGACCAACAAGAAAATATATATTCTTGAAGCCACAGAGAGTTCAAACGTCCACAATCAGCATGTTGCCATATGGCAACAAAATAGCGAAAGGCTTAACTAATAGCGGACATAGCGATCCTTGGGGGGTTCAAAAAGAAGGTGCTTTGCAAAATCGACGGCTCCGTTCGACTCCCACACAAGGAGTTTTCGGTGTTAAAAACCTCTTTCAACACAAAAATTGCTGGTGCAAAATATGGTTTCGAATGGTATTCGGCTCAGAAGTATAGAATACGAATGAAAAACGAGCTGGATGAGCTGTTTCAAAACATAAACGCAGCACATCGAATCAACATCCAGCGGCAACGCTGACTTGGCCATGTCTGTCGTATGGAATATGAAGCTCCGGCGAAAAAGATTTTCGGTAGTTGCAGGTCGATGGCGAAGCGAGAGAGTGTGTCTCTGGTAGGAAGGATCATCTTGTTGGTAGAGCTGTGAAACTATCGATAGTCGGCACCATCGATAGTTTCGATAGGATAGTTCAAACTATCGATATATCGACGATAGTATCGAAGCTTATACGCATCTATTAAAATGTATACTGGCCAGTACCCATACCTCTCTTTTATTAAAAATTATTCACAAAATCAAAGACGATAAATTTTATTCATAAATTTTATAAATTTTTAATCATAAAAAATGTTTATAATATACATTTTAATTGTAAAATTAAAATTGAAATTATTTTATTTTAACTAATTCATATATGTTATGTATTTAAAATACAAAAATAACTTAAAATTTTTAAAAACGTGCAAAAATTGAATGAGCATGTTTCACTTTATTTTGTAACTGTCACTTACCATTGAACATTTCCAAGTATTACTCGATTGCTGAAGAACCATCAACACCAACACAACAAATACCAACAACAAAATATCAACAAATAACGTTTTATTACGAAAAAAACAAAAATTTATTTTACTTACTGGACTCTACAATTTCGTCAGCAAAGTAGTGATGAGCAAGCCGCACACAAATAGATAGTCGATAGTCTCACTATCTATCGATAGTAAATAAAAAATGAAACTATCGATACTATCGATAGTGCCATCGATAGTTTCACAGCTCTACTTGTTGGTGTGACCAACTGAAAAAGACGCGAGCAAAGTTGAAGGCCCTGGTCAGACGGATTGTTATGGCCAGTTAAGTAAGTAAGTAGCAGCCAAATGTAACTAAATTTTGTATTGTTCCCTTCTATACAAAGCAATGGTCCTTCCCCTTTTGCCGCATTAAATTCAGTTGTTCAGATATTATAATCAAAATACGTACGTGTCTTAAATTTTGTTTTAGTTAAGCTGTGCATGAAAAAAAAACCAATTTACACACATAATTTTTCCCATACACCAAACCTGTCCTTAAGTACTTTATTTACTTTCAATTTAATCACATTCGCACTCACACTTCAAACGAATTGCAATCATTCTCAATAAACGATTCAATCAACTCAGCAACTGTGCAAACATGTTGTCGGCAAAGACAAAAATGTGGCTTAGAACATTTCTCACAATGTTTCAGTGCCAACTGCGGCCATTTCGTTTGCCACTCGTTAAATTTCTCAAAGCTCCATTCCACATATTTTCACATTTGTGTGCGTCTGTCTGCTTGTATGTCTGTATGTTTATTTGTTTTTGTACATGTGTGCTTGTATGTGTGAAATTAGTAGATAATACTTCAATTTAAATATAATTTTCACTTGAGTGCATAAATAAACAACAAATATCAATGCCATCGTGCTGTCGAGCACAACAACGCGAAGCACCCGACATGGTCGTTCAATGTTGCTGTATTGCCGGAGTGCGTGTGTGTGTGTGTGTGTGTAAGTTTGCGTGAATGTGTATGCGGGCGCCACATTTGCATATACTGCGTTACAGCTCACTCAGGAGATACACAAATACAACTAATGAGCAACAATTCACATATATTTACATACATACACATATATAGCTGGCTCCAGTTGGAGCACACACTTGTGATGTTGAATTTCGAAATGTGATAACCCAGTAAACCAAATTCTTTGGGCACAGTAAATGTAAACATTTACAAAAAAAATTAAATACAATTTTTATAAAACTTAAAAATGTTATAATTTAGTATTTTTGCAAACGTTTTACAGGAGAATTATTGTCTTCCCTCATCTGTTGGCATAAATGCAGTATAGCGAACCCTCGTGAAACAAATAAAAGAGTATGCTTTTATATAGAGCGTTGGCTCCTGAATCTAACAAATTAAACATTTTCCCGGGGAAACGCCCACAAAAGGCGTGGCTCGGGGTCAAAGTTAAAAGTTTTTATCAAAAAGATTCAATTAATCTCCAACTGATTTGCACGATATGGGTATCAAACGAAAGGTCTTTTTCATACCTTTCTATTAATGTACAACATTAGGTACAAAAAATGCACTAATAAAAAGTTTTAAGCAAAAAAAAAAATTTTATAAAAATTTTTTAAAAACGGATTTTTTTCTCCAAAAAATCCATAATAAAGGTGTAATAAGTTTGTTACCATGTTGTAGCCTGTGAAACATTTGATGTTTTTGTGATTCCACTTTTATATTTAAATTTAAATTGAGTTAAAAGCATCTGCCTGCAATATTGAAATGGCGTTTATGAAAGTTATTGCTTAGGCGCGATCTTTTACAATCATAGGAATTGAATATAAAAATACTGTACGCTCCTTACTGAACCGGAGTAACTAGGGGAAGTTACTCCCATGAGGGTTATTTTTCAAGCAGCCCGGCCGAAGGCCGACCACACAAAAGGTACTTTAATACAGAAAAAAGTGGTTTACTACCATCCTGCACCTCCTGGAAAAGTACCGTTGAACGGTAAGCAAAGAATATAAGTGTGAAAAAGTACCGTTGAACGATAAACGAAGGATATGTACGATTAGTTCTAAACTATCCAAAATTTTCATTTTTATTTCAATATGGACCATATGAATCCCTTCAAATTGTACCAGCTATTTGAAAGTGGAGAGGCTTTTGAGATCAGCGAAAATGTCCTTGAAAAGTTAATGTAGTCATTGGTGTGCTAATGGCCATGTTTTGCAATTGTGCAAAACTTCTGATTTTGTCGATGGCTATCTGGCAAAGTTTATGCTTCTTAAAGAATGTAAAGCTAGAAATCAGGATCTTTTGAAAACGTTTTTTAATACGGCAGGTACTTTGTACAACCCCCTACAGCCCTCATTGTCCGAAAGTGATGGCGAAGATGACTACGAAATTACTTTGGACCAAAGGTCAAGTTAGAAAAAATTAAAAATATATATTGAAAAATAACAAAAGTATACATTTTTATATTTCATTGTAAAGGGAATTATATATATATATTAAGATATATTTAAAAAAAAAACTATTGGAAATTTGCAAGGATATTCAAGGATAAAGTTTTAAAAGGACATTTTCAAAACCTCCTCGTCCTTTTGCACCAAAACATAAAATTTTCTAAGATTCTAAGGATTTTTCTCTTTCATTTGATACCCATATTGTTATTCTAAAATGCGCTCAATTTTTAAAATAATTTTTTGAAATAAACATGTCCTTGAAATTTCAAAGTCCTTTGAAAAAATCCTGATGTCAGAGAGAAAAACTAAAAACGCAGTTTTACTACATTTGGCCCTTAGTTTGGCGACTATATAGATGCAAAATTTGTTGTCGCACGGTGTAATAAAACAAATTGTAAGTCCTCAAAAATTAATATAATACAAATAAAGCATTTTCATTCCTTCCATTCCAAACTGTCCTACAGATCAACAACCTTCTACTCTGCGAACTAGAATCTTAAGAAAAATGGTCTGAAAATCACAAATAAAGCCTGAAAAAACTTTTTCTTTACGGACTCATGCTTAGTTGTCATACAGGAAAAGCTACTCAGACAGTTCAGATTTGGATGTCACACATATATGTCCTATTACTCCTCAAAGAGATAAAAATTTACAAACATCAAGCAGCCAAGCCAAGCGTGCTGGGTGCGCTCTTGCGCCATTCCCTTTTGTCTTTTAACGACATTCAGTGTCAGCCTAGTGTCTACATATATATTGAATTGCTGTTGTTATTGTATATAAATTGTTTTATTTTCTAGCACCGCGTCATGGCAACAACGATGTGCTTGTGACAAGTATCGCTCCGAAATAATCGCATTTAAGGCAACAAAAATCAAAAGCAATAAAATAAGCAAAACAATAAAAAAAATAACAATAAGTACAACAACAAAAATAGGCCCAGGTAAATCTATAAAAATATAGAAATATGTAAAAACATAAATAAATACATACAAATACACAAATAAATAAATATACAGATATATACAAAAATATATATATCTTTATAAATAAGTATATAAATATAAATAAATAAATAAATAAATCTTTAAATACAATGTTTTTTTTACTAAAAACTGACGGGGTCAACAATGGGTTAAGAATTTGTATCGGCGGAAACAGGAGCATATAAATATAAATAAATAAATAAATAAATAAATAAAAAAATAAATAAATAAATAACTAAAAAAAATAAATAAATAAATGAATAAATAAATAAATAAATAAATAAATAAATCTTTAAATGCAATTTTTTAGTTTTAAAATTTCAATTTTTTTTATTATTATTTTTTTTAATTTAAAAAAGTTGATATCTTTCTATGACAATATGCCAAATTCAAAATTCAAAATTTCGATTTCTCCTAAAATAAATTTCATTTAATTTTATTTCCTTGCATACAATTCGGCGTTTCTATTTTGCGGCAAAGCTGTCCACACTGAACGAAAATATTATAACAGATATTTGCAACTATTTTCGCATTCTGTCTGCTTGAAAAGAAAATTAAGTGTTGTTTCTTGACAGTCGAGTGGGGCACAACATTGCTGGAATCCGCACAACAACAACAAGAGTCACAAGCATAAATAAACACTTTGCAGCGAGCGCTAACAAATGGCTGGAAGTTTCGTTGCAACGATGGCAGCGCAATAATGAAAATGGCTGTCAATTTAACATATCGTAACGCATTCTTGCTGCCGTTGCTTACTATCGCTGCTAGTGAAATGCGTTGTTTATGTGAGTGTTTATTTCCCTAAATAAAACATCACTTTATCATTGTGTTTGTGGTATGCAAAATGCAGCCAAATCGATTGCAGTGAACACGAGTGAAAAATGATTGACGATCGCACAAAACAACACAGCTCGCAGTGCTTTTTACTCAGATAAATAATATTTTGATGAATATTGTGAAGATAAATATTTTATAGTTATCACAATTGTGAGTGGTCAAGTTTCTATCAACATCAACTTTGCCTCTCACTTGTTCATCAGTTAGGAATATTTGTGTTCATTTGAAAACTTTCTCTTTTTAATGTTAAAACTTCACTTGTAAATTAAATTTCACTTGTAAATTCAATTTGACTTGTGCTATTTATTTTTGTATTTTTATTATTTTATTTATTTACAAAACTCAAAATAACACTTCTATCCATTACTAGAATTTTCATTATAATTCATATGTTTATATTTCTTTGCTGCTGTGTATTGACATTTTCTGCTACACAAAACATAGAAATGCTTTTGGCAAATGCGTGTGTGTGTGTGTGTGTGTGAATAGCATTGAAGCAAATCAAAATACTTTTAATGCGATTTAAAATTGTTTCAACAAATACATTGTTTGCATACAAAATTGTGCGCAATAATTCCTCCAAGTTGCTTAGCAGCGTCCACGTTTCGGTGCCCGCAAGCGATATGCCTTCAAAAAACTTTGTCTGCAAGTGAGCCCATCTCCTCACCCATTTGCGAAGCGCCCAAATGAAAATTATTGATAAGTGAATTTTCAAAAGTATAAAACTTGGCTCTCGATTTCAATGACACACTGTTTTTGTATTTTATTTATTTTTATATTTTTTTTGTATGTGGTAGCAAAAAGTTGTGAATACAAGCAATGTTGTTGAGGAGACGCTACTTTAGTTTTCTAAAGAAACTCAGACCATAATGTTTTGATATGTAAAAACTTGACTTCAATACTTAAGCGCTAAATACAATATGTTTAAAAAAAGTAGGACACATTCATGTCGCTTTGAATGGTTTTTGTTTATGGTTTTTTATCTTAAACGTTTACAGAATTTCTGACTAATATAAAAGAAAAAACGATGCATTGTTCACATTATCAGCAAATATTTGTATGAAACTTGTTTACGATAAGTAATTTATTTCGTTCAATTCAATACAGCGATTTGTACGATCCAAAAAATACACCCGACAAAAAATAAAAAAAATGTTCACACCGGAAAAAATCGTGGGCGTGAAACTAGAGACCAAACATAGTAATACTGCGTACTCAGTTTTTCATTTCTACATCCTTTATCCTTTTAAAAGCACTTCAAAATTTTGAAGGGGATAAAAAATAAAAAAAATATAAAAAATACTTAACATCGTTAGAATATGGCGATATGTATATCAAATGAAAGAGGAAAAGCTCAAGAATTTAAATAAAATTAATTTTTTATCTATTTGTAAAAAAAGGATATGAAAAAGGTCCTTTGAAAATCTTAATCCTTTATATCCTTGAAAATTTATATCGAATTTTCTTGAAAAGTAAGTATGTTAAAACCCAAAATCTCCTTGATCACGTGTCAAAATTTCATTATTCTCGCTTCATTGATTTTGCATCTTTTTATTATTTAAAATACTGATACTCAAATAAATTAGAATTTTTTTACTTCATTGGAATTGCAGCTTCCGCATTTTTTTTAATAACTTTCGAACCAATAAAGTTAGAGTAAACTTAAATTTGCAATTTTCGTCATTTTTGGTGAGCTATAGCACAAAGTGTGTTGGCTAGATTTTTCAGATTTTACATTTAATCGATAACTTCAACATTGGTAATTGCAAAGAGTAACAGAAATTGTCTTAGGACCCTCTGGTTTTGCAATAAAAACGATAATAATAGATGTATGTTTTGCCTTTTTGCAGTTTTCTCAATTTTTCATGCTGATTGCATACTTTTATGGATGAAAAAAATAAATTTTGTCGAAAAATAGGTGTTTAGACCACTTTCCAAATATAATTACTTTCTGAGATCGGAAGCTTTCAGAGGATGTAATTACAATATCCGACAAAGAAAAAATGCTTCTTAAAATAAAAAAAATTCAGGAACATACTTTTTAGATATTTTCCTCTAAGTTTTGCCAATTTTCAGATTTTTAATGTAGAAAAATATTTTGAATTAAAAGTGATGTAAAAGCCTTAGCTTTGCAAATTTTGAGAAAACATTAAAAGCGAAAATGGCCACATCATTTTTTAATCTATGTTGAAAGTTTCAGCAACTTCTTGGTAACCATGTATTTTTACAATTTTTTTTACTCAATAGACTAAACAACAAAAAATATGTGTTTACATTTTTTTGTGAAAAAAGTTTCAACTTTGAGGGGTTTTCTTAGTTGAAGTTTTACCTTTCAAATGACATCAAAATCATTAAATTCTGAGACTATACATTTGAGTTTTGTCTATGGAACGAATCACTGTGCAATGACACAAACATACTGTCACTTCAGAAGCAATAACTGCGCTTCTAGTCAACCAAATATCATGAAATTTTAAGTCAAAATCGCGAAAGTATGCACCTTTCCATTGCATGTTGCATTCAAGTCAGAGGGAGAGAAAGACTTACTGCGTCAAAAAAAATTCCTACTTACTTTCTATAAATAAATTAGCTGAAGTGGCGGCTACTCTGCTACAAACTGCAACTGTTTTTTATAAGCAATATTCAAATAATTAATTAAATAAATATAGTCATCAAATCCAACTTATATTTAAAGTAGAATTTAATTAAATTTTATAGATAAATTTTGTGCAGTAATCGATCTAAAATCAACTCAGCTACGAAACACTCGCTGTTCGTTAACATGTTAACCCTTCAGTTTCCCAAAAGGCCTGAAGCCATTCTGAACTACAAGAGATATAAATCGCCATAAAATTGTTTCAATTTCATGCGGGCTTTCAATACTCAATCCCTTGGCTTCGCCTCCTACGTACGCCTACGTGTAACTTTTGCTATATTCCATACAAATCCGCATAGCATGGCCACCACAGCATGAAGCGCCGCTAGCAACATGAAACGCGCAACACCATTTCACACACAGTTTTTCAATTTACCGCAACCTTGAAAATCAAATCAAACAAATGCAATCAAACACCAAATCCAAAAGAGTGGAATATTATTGATTGCTCAACGCAAGCCGCACGCAAAACTCTTCCATCAAAGGAGCGCAGCACACTGCAAAAGGCCAAATGCTGAGTGATTGGAGAGAAGCCAACTGTGAAGGTGAAATCCACACCAAATTGTGCCGCGGTGCAAGCCTCATTACAGCAATGACTCGTGAAATTTGGTGGCACAAGTATATCGCATTACACACACACACACACACACACACTCACACGCACCTCGTACATGCCACACCTGCCACAGAGAACTGGCATGGGTGTGTGTGTGTGTGTCCTGGCATCAACTAAGCCGCACGTGTGCTTGTCAAGACCCCAGCAAACGCCAGCATATTAATTTTTGCCTCTTTCGTATGCGACGCAGTGTTGTGGGATGTTGGCGGCGCTGGCAATTAGATTTGTTTACGCGAGCATTACAATTTGCCACTTAATTGCTTTAATCAACATAATTAACGACAAAATTTGAACGCCTCATGTGCGTTGTCGTCGCCATTTGACGTGGCTAGATAGTAGTGCTCGAGCGGCTTTGGAGCTGGTTGCATGCGGGCACAGGCGGCACACACACACCCTCAGAGCCAGCAGTCTGGAAACTTTGCGAAGAGATAATAAGATGAAAATCATTACGAGTTTAATAATTCACTTATAATTCCTGCTATTAGTTTACTAGCGAGTGTGATTTCCTTAGTTATTTGTGAAATGCGAGTTTGTGGTGAGAAGTGTTGAGTTTGTTGCCGGTCAAAAGCAGTGCAATACTCTGCTGCAGAAATTTGTGAAGCTTCATAGGTGAAATAATTTAAAATGTAAGATTTATTAGATGAATGTATGCTTAGATTTTGAATATAATTTTAAAGGGTGCGCCATCTGCAATTTTTTTTCTATTTGAAAAAACAACACGCTTTTTATGATGTGAAATAAATTTTTTTTATTGATAAATGAAGGTTGGTTTATGCCATTTATGTATGAAATATAACATCGGTCATGTGACCACCGCGGCTTCCTTTACAGGCCAACATCCGAGCATCAAAATTTTCAATGACTTTTTGCAGAATCATCGGGTCTATGGCCGCAATTTCAGTCCGAATATTGTGCTTAAGGTCTTGAATTGTCCGGGGAGCATTCGCATACACTTTCCCTTTCAAAAATCACCAAAGGAAATAGTCAAGAGGGGTTAAATCGCACGATCTCGGGGGCCAATTCACATCGGAATTTCTTGAAATTATGCGGTCTTGAAATTTCTCCTGCAATAGGGCGATTGTCTGGCGAGATGTGTGGGCCGTTGCTCCGTCTTGTTGAAACCAAAGGTCGTCGGCATCAATACGATCCAATTATGGCCATAAAAAGTCCGTTATCATGGCCCATGTCGGCCAAAACTAGTGCGAAGTTTGCGAAAAGTATTTTTTATATTTCGACCGTTTTCGTAATAAGTTTGGATAACCAAAATGCGGTGTTGTGTTGTTAGCGAATCCATGACTGTAAATGGCATACCTTTGACAGTTCATATATGTATACCACATGGCTTTTGACTCACATGGTAACACATAAACTTATAAAAAAAATATAAAAAAAGTAATAGATGGCGCACCCTTTACTTGTAAAGTAAAAGAAATTCAATCAATGATGTGCTGAGATTGTTGTTTTCAATGCTATGTTGAGCTTTAAAATTGGTTTAATTCAAATACCTGAATTTGGGTATGTGAGAGGAGTTTTCGTTACACCATGCGACAGCATTTTTCACACGGGGAAAATCCATATGTGCGTGAAACTAGAGACCAAATATAGTAATACTGCGTACTCAGTTTTTCATTTCTACATCCTTTGTCCTTTTGAAAAATAAAAAAAATATACAAAATACTTAAACTCGTTAAAATACTCGTATATCGATATGTATAACAAATGAAAGAGGAAAGGCTCAAGAATTTAAATAAAATTGATTTTTTATCTATTTTTTAAACAAATGTTATGAAAAAGGTCCTTTAAAAATTTTAATCCTTTATATCCTTGAAAATGTATATCGAATTTTCTTGAAAGTACGTATGTTAAAACCCAAAATCTCCTTGATCACGAGTCAAAATTTCACTAGTCTTACTTTATTGGTTCGAAAGTTATTAAAAAAAGGCGGAAGCTGCAAATCTAATGAAGTACAAAAATTCTAATTTATTTGAAATTTTGACATGTGATCAAGGAGATTTTAGGTTTTAACATATAAATTTTCAAGGATATAAAGGATTAAAGGATTTTCATATCCTTTTTTTACAAATAGATAAAAAATTAATTTTATTTAAATTCTTGAGCCTTTTCTCTTTCATTTGATATAACGAGGTTAACTATTTTTTATATTTTTTTAATTGTTTATCCCCTTCAAAATTTTGAAGTCCTCTTAAAAGGACAAAGGATGTAGAAATGAAAAACTGAGTACGCAGTATTACTATGTTTGATCTCTAGTTTCACGACCATATGGATTTTTTCCGGTGTGAAAAATTTTTTTATTTTTTGTCGCACGGTGTTAGCAGTCTGCCAGAAGTTTGGCATCCGCAAAAGTTGTTTAGATTTAAAGGCAATCATAGAGTTACTAGATAATGAAAATATATTATATTGTATATGAATACATCAGTGGTCTCGAAGAGAAGACTGCCGCTTATGTAAGCAAAATCGACTTTCTTCAGATTACAGAGAACTTTTTTGTTAAGGCTAAAGCACAGCAGGCAGTGATAAGTCTAACCGTTTGGGTAGGTCGTAGTGGCTATTTTTGGCTATTTTCTTTCACACTTGGAGGTTTTGCTATAATTTGCTTGTAATTCTCATCTGCTTCATGTGGATAGCAATAGAAGTAGATGAGTGTTTCACCAGCCTGTGCTGGGAATCGAACCTAGGGCCTCTGGGCTATTAGGCTGTTTGATATAAATGTGAATAAGTGTTCTTTTGTCCCATAATATTGACTCAACTTCAGTGTATCCAATAACAGAAAGACATGGCATTTTTCATTACAATTTCAGAGAGTCACTTAGGGAGTAGTCATTCCACCAAACCTGGTAAACTATGCCGTCACATTATCACTGAAGGCTCCAAAACCGATTACACTGTACAACACAAAAAAAAAATAACACAATAAATAAAATAAAATTATAACAAAATAATAAATAAATAAAAAAGAAAAATATAAAATAATAATAAAAAGTAATAATAAAAATAAGTTCTGACAACTAATTCTGGTCTGCGTTTTGAAAGTTTTCGTCTAAATTTTTTTTAGGGAGGTAAAATTTTCTCCCCTCTTGTAAATTTTTATGGTGAATCGGCACATAAAAACCATGTAACCTTACATTTTAGGTAAATATGTGATGTGTTCAGCAATTTTATGTAAAATACTGCGAGGAAAATTTTTTTAAAACATTTTAATCCTCTAGCTTCTATTTTTATGGGTAAATTTTGCCCTTTTTTCTTATAATGTCGAAAAATGTCCTTTGGTGCAGGACTTTTAAGAAAGAAATGTAAGACGAAAATATTCGCCATAAAATTCTACTATAAATCTCTGAATACACCAAAGCTCAAAATTTAATATAAACGCCAGAAAAAAGTCAAAACTGAAGAAGTGTTTAAGATTTACCAGGGACCGGAAATAACAGTTATTTATGAAAACTATAATTGAAAATTTTACTATGAAGGAAAAATTATGCAAATAAATGAAATATACCAATACATTTCTTTTCGCACGGAGAATCAAACTTGGCAATAAACTTTTTTTTGTAATTTTTAGGGAAAAATAAAAAAATAAGAATTATATTTTATATATATATATTTATTTATATTTTAAAAATCCTTTAATAACAATTATTTTTTATTTTTTCCATATTAGTCCACAAAAACAGTTTTATTTCGATTTTTATTTTAGTTGTCCTATGATAACAATTATTGGTGACTTTTATTTTTTTAGTCATCAATAAAAATCATTCAGTAACTTTTATTTATAAAAGTCATTAATAAAAATCATTCAGTGACTTTTACTTATAAAAGTCATGAATAAAAATCATTCAATGACTTTTATTTTTTAAGTCATCAATAAAAATCATTCAGTGACTTTTATTTATAAAAGTCATCAATACAAATCAGCCAGTGACTTTTATTTTTTAAGTCATCAATAAAAATCATTCAGTGACTTTTATTTATAAAAGTCATCAATAAAAATCATTCAATGACTTTTATAAAAGTCATCAATAAAAATCAGTCAGTGACTTTTATTTTTTTTTAATTTTTTATTTTTTAAAAAATTTTAAAATGAAATCCTGTGTGCGCCACTGGTTGCAGACATGGGCATACAAATGTAGACGAACCTGTGCAAATCGGTGGACCTTACTTCCTCTTTTTGTCACTAAAGCGAGTGAGCCGCCAACTGCAACTGCTCCGAGATGCCATGTGACTGGAAAAGCCGTTTCGGTAAGTTGTAACCAGATTGACCACTGCTATCTTCTTTTGTTCTCTGCTCTCTCTTCTTCTTCTGCTATCTGCTTCTTGTGGTGTGTTCCACTCGAAACTTTCAAGCCTAAAACTGAAAATGTTTGCCAGATGCAGATATTTGCAAGGGATTTAAACCCTTAAAAACCACCCTTGCGTGCTCCACAACCTGTGTCCATAGTATTCAACTGTCATCTAAAACAAGACATAACTTGTTCGACAAACCAATATTACAAATATTTTATTTAACCCTAACTCACCCGATGTTTACATGGCAGACTTTTCATTGAAAGCACACAAAGCATTTTTACCCTTAACTTTTTTAATTGCTTCCAGGTGCCATCACGACAACACGTTTCACTGGGCATTTATGTAAATTAATCAGAGGGCACAGCATACATTAATGCTTCGGTGCGTCAACGATAACATTTCTATCAAATTTCATCAGGTTGTCTGTTTAATGATGAAAATCGTCCTTTTAGAAACGTTCATTTTAACTTTTTAATTTATTTTTTTATGCTATTAAAATATGTGAGCACAATTTCAGCATTCGCAGATATTGCAAATAGAATTTTTTTAATTAGTAGTACATTTTTTCGCCTTAAAATTGTTTGAAATTGATGAACTCTTCACTTGAAAGCGCTGTGAATTTGAGCAATCAAACAAAATAAATAATGGTTTTGAAGTTGTTGTTGCATTGTAAGTAGTTGGGTTGCCGACACTTTTAAAAGCACAAAAACACTTTGAAACCGATTTTTGGTTTCTTTGATATTTTAACTTATTGCGCTTTGGCAGTGGCTGTCGGCATTGGAATTAGCGGTTCCGCGTTTGTGCGTTAGTCAACGAAATGTTCGCAAAAACTTACAAATACCACAAATTCCAGGAGTTTTTTTCTGCTAAATCAGTAAACTTTGTGGTTGAATTGTACAGAACCAAGGAAGTTTTAGCATTTTCCTTTTGCCAGTGCGTTTTCACTTATTTTGGCCGCTGTGTTCTGATTCACGGCTGACGTGGCGTATGAGTAACATGAAAGCTTGGACAAAGTCTTTGGTGATTGAGAGTCATGATTGAGCTGATTTTGGGAATACTACAAGTTAAGAGCGTAAATAATTAAAGCTTATAAGTTTATATAATACGGCAAATATAACCTAAAAAATAAATAAAAAATTATATTTAAAAATTATGTCTTATTTGGTTTAGGTATCACGCAGGTGGACAAAAACACATTATACGAAGAAAAAATAAATAAATTTGGTGATTGCGCAAAGATTCATACTTAATAAATTTTTAACAATTTTTAAAATTTCCACCATTTTTTCTGATAATGCGATAATACTTACAATAAGTCATAATCTCATCTAAATCGGACAACTAGTTTAAAGTTACTAAGATTTGTTAACATTAGCATTAACATTAAATTCTTTCTATGTATCAAGCAGGTTAATAAAAAAATCTGGGAAAAATACATAATGTTGGAACTTATGGCAGAAAGTCGCCGAAAAAATTGTGACGCTGTACGGCAAATATAACCTAACAACTAAATTAAAAATGATATTAAAAAAATTCTGTTTTATTTTGTTTAAGTATCACGCTGGTTGAAAAAAATAAATTGAAAATAATAGGTAGGTATATATATGAGTGTAGACATATCTTTATATTTATATACGTTCCAGAATTCTTAGATAAAATATTCTGTGATAAGTTGTGGAATCATTTAAACAAATTGATTAGACATTAGTTTGCTGGTGTCCAATGCAGTACTCCTCTTTTCTTCTTCTTATTCGCTTAGCCCCTTTTTCATTGCTCAACTGGTCCCTGCTTGCGTCTTGTTGTTCAATCCATTCCGCTCGCCAACTCGGCGTATCTGCAAGCGAATGTTGTCGCTGTTGTGCAACTTCAGCGAGATGCCCTCAATGAAGCGCAGATCCTGCAGCCTTGTGGTCGTGTCAAATTCAAAGTGAAAAATCAGCTTGGCCAGCAGCATTTTCGTCAGCAGCACCGTGTAACGGTTGCCTAACAAATACAAACACAAATCAAAACAAAGCACACCGCTAAGCAAAGCGTTGACAAAGTGTCGGCGAGCGCCGTTGCCTCACCGATGCAATAGCGCAGTCCCTTGGAGAAGGGTATGAAGGCGTAGGGATGTCGCTGCTGCTGCGCCGACTCGGCAAAGTGCTCGGGGTGAAAGTGCTGCGCTTGCGGTCCCCAGTGCGTTGCGTCGCGTTGCAGACTGAACGTATCGATGACGATGAGTGTGCCGACGGGCACGCTGGCCATGCCGCCACGCGCGGCCGACAGCGGCAGCGCGAAATCGCGGCTAGCCTGGCGTATGTTGAACGGCACCGTCGGCAGCAGGCGCAGCGTTTCGTGCACAACCATCTCGAGATATTTCATTTGGAGCAGCTGCGCGGGCGTGATGCGACAGACGGTGGCCGACGGCGAGTCGGCATGGCTGGCCGCCAGCGTTTCATTGATTTCGTGGCGCAATCGGCGCTGACAGTCGCCGTGCATGGCCAGACAGAGCAGTGCAATAATCAAACAGCTCGAAATCGTCTCGAACGACTCGAGTGGCCAAGTAGCGGCAAGTTTTATTTATGGGCAGCAATGGCGTCACGGCGCCAATGCACAGGAAAATGGAAAGCAAAGAAAAAAAGTTAGTTTAGCGTTGACAAAGTGCGCGGGTGACAAAAATAAAGAAAATAAAGAAAAACAAACTGAAACGCTTACCACCATCACCATGGAGCTGGACTCGTCCATGATGTCCTGCAGCGTCAATTCGCCCGTGTCGGCCAGATGAAATATTTGCTCAATGAAAATGCGTTTCTGTGTTGCGCTCGAGCGCGCAGCGAGCACTTCGGCGCCGCCAGCTATGCAGTCAATGTTCGTTTGTGCAACGGCGCCGCTTGATTGTTGGTGCTTTTTTTCCAGCCATTCGACGTGTTTGCGTTGCACCATCTAATGAATTTTTGAATTTCATTACCAACTCATCTGCGTGCAATTTTTATTTGCGTCTCAGTGCACGCAAACAGTCATGAAGAAATAAAAACCAAAAAAAACACCTACTCTGAGAACGGTGAATGCAAGAGAGAGAGATAGAGCGACATAGAGAGACATAGAGAAAGAGTTGAAAACACAACGTGCAAAGCTTTAAACCGGTCAAGTGGCAAATATAAGTATACGAGGTGTGGCAATTAAGTAATGAGACTGATTTTATTGCCGCGCTTGTGGTAAACCTGCGACCTTGAAATTCCCTTCCCCTTCCCCCGCATCCTTCCCCCCTCCATTGATATATTTACCATCGCTCTAGCTTGTTTAGTTCGCCTGCTGTGTCGTGTTGAGTAGACGTGTGTTGGTGGTGCTCGTCACGAAAATGGAGAAACGAAATCAAGAGCAACGCGTCGCGATACAATTTTGCGCCAGATTGGGCGAAACAGCTTCGGAAACGTACGCTAAAATTGTAAAAGTGCATGGTGATAGTGCTCTTAGTCGTGCCCAGGTGTTTCGATGGCATAAAGAGTTTAAGGAGGGGCGTGAAAGCGTGGAAGACGAGGCGATGATTATTGCCTTTTTTGATAGCCGTGGAATCGTCCACAAAGAATTTGTTCCATCGCACAGTGATTCGTTCCATAGACAAAATTCAAAAAATTTATAGTCTCAGAATTTAACGATTTTGATGTCATTTGAAAGGTAAAACTCCAACTTAGAAAACCCCAAAAAATCTGTGCAAAAATTAATTAGTGTCTATGCAAAAGCGGCTCAAAGTTGAAAATTTTTTCACAAAAAAATTTAAACACATATTTTCTGTTTTTTAGTCTATTGAGTAAAAATAATTGTAAAAATATATGGTTACCAAGAAGTTGCTAAAACTTTCCATATAGATTAAGAAATGATGTGACCATTTTCGCTTTTAATGTTTTGTCAAAATTGGCAAAGCTGAGGCTTTTATATCACTTTTAATTCAAAATATTTTTCTAAGTTAAAAATATGAAAATTGGCAAAACTTAGAGGAAAATATCTAAAAATTATGTGAAAGTATGTTCCTGGATTTGTTTGTATTTTAAGAAGCATTCTTTCTTTGTCGGATAATGTAATTACATCCTCCGATATCTTCCGATCTCTGAAACCAAATTTATTTTTTTCATCCCTAAAAGTATGCAATCAGCATGAAAAAATGAGAAAACTACAAAAAAGCAAAACATACGTCTATTATTATCGTTTTTATTGCAAAACTAAAGGGTCCTAAGACAAATTCTGTTACTCTTTGCAATTATCAATGTTGACGTTACCGATTAAATGTAAAATCTGAAAAATCTAGCCAGCACACTCGTTGCTATAGCTCACCAAAAATGACGAAAATTGCAAATTTAAGTCTCAGACATTGTCAAACTACAAAAGTTTAAGAAAAACGAAATGGTGATTTCAATTCAGCAGACCATGATTAACTAATATACCAAATTTTATGAAGAACGGACCACTCCTTCTAATTTTGTCCCGCGGTTGTATGGAGTCGAATCACTGTGCATCGGGGCAAACCGTAAATCAAGTCTACTATCGCCAAGTACTCGAAAGATTGCGAAATGAAGTCAAGAGGGTTCGCCCAGACATCGCTCGTAGCTGGATCCTTCATCACGACAACGCGCCGTGCCACACCGCCCTCAGCGTGTCGCAGTATTTGGTCTCTAAAGGGATCGCCGTGTTGCAACAGCCGCCTTATTCGCCCGAAATGTCACCCTGTGACTTTTTTTTGTTCCCTAGAACAAAATCGGTGGTCAAAGGAACCCATTTTGAGTCGATTACGGACATCCAGGCGGCCGTGACGAGGGTACTCGCGGACATCCCAGTCGAAGCGTTCCAGAAATGTTACGAAGCATGGAAAACGCGCTGGAATCGTTGTATAGATGCCCAAGGGGACTACTTTGAAGGGGATGGCAGAGTTGTAGAATACTTTTGAAATATACGGTTTTTATGGCATAAGTCTCATTACTTAATTGTCACACCTCGTAAGTTCTTTCTAAGCGCTCCATTACTTTCAGAAAAATATTTATTTCTGAGAAATATGTATTAGAAAAGTAGGGAAAAGTTGAATGGAAAGAACTTGTATTAGGTTGTGATTTAATTAAAATTAACGAAATCGAAACTAAACGAAACGAAAATGTCTCCAATGCCCCTTGGGGAAAGAAATGCTTGAAGATTTGGTGGCAAGTACACCAGTCAGCCAGATCGTCAGATTGAAAATTTAATTATTTTCTGAGATCGCAAGATATCGGAGGATATAATTATATTATCCGACAAAGAAAGAATGCTTCTTAAAATAAAAAAAATCCAGGAACATACTTTCACATACTTTTTAGATATTTTTTCTAAGTTTTGAAAATGTTCAGGTTTTTAATTTTGAAAATATTTTTAATTAAAAGTAAAGTAAAAGCCTCAGTTTTGCAAATTTTGACAAAACATTTAAAGCGAAAATGGCCACATCATTTCTTAATCCATATTGAAAATTTTAGCAAGTTCTTGGTAACCATGTATTTTTTACAATTTTTTTACTCAATAGACGAAAAAACAGAAAATATGTGTTTACATTTTTTGAGCCGTTTTTGCGCACACACTAATTAATTTTTTGGACCGATTTTTTTTAGTTTTCTTAGTGGGAGTTTTACCTTTCAAATTACATCAAAATCGTTAAATTCTGAGACTATAAATTTTTTTAATTTTGTCTATGGAACGAATCACTGTGGATTGGTTTGAAACTCAGGCAGTTTTCCACCTCCACTTTGTCAGTGAGTACAAAGTAGTGTCCGACCGAATATTCGGTTTCGGCCCAAATAAGTGGTTTCGGTTTCAGTTTCGGCCAAAAAATGGCCGAACGGCCGAAACCGAAACTTTCTAGAATATTTTTTTACATTTTATTGTGTAGCAGATATATAAGTATAGTGAAAGGAGGAGTAATTTAGATGCCACCAATGTAAATAATTAATAATTGTAATAATTTTTTTTAGCATATAATATAAAATTATTTAATTTTGAATATAAGCGAGTAAGGTGCGATGATTTTTTGGTGATTTTTTCACGTTTATGTTTTTAAAAAATGAATAAATTGTTTTTATTAATAAGTATTCATTTATTTATGTTATTTTGTTTGTTCTTTATTTACATAATGTAAAATTCGTTTGTTGAAAAAAAAGGCTTGATATGGTGATTTTTTTCAACTAGAATGTTTCGGTTTCAGCCGAATATTAAAAAAAAAACCGAAATTCGGTTTCGGCCTAAAAAAGATGTTTCGGTCGGACACTAGTACAAAGGATCTTACTACATTCTATCGAGCATGAAAAAGCCTCCGAGTGCACTCACCAACGATTGGCAAGCTGTCTGCTTAATCTTCGGTTTCCAGACGTACTGCGCGATTGTGGAATTGGCTCCCTGAGAGAATTATTGTAGGCACTTTTAACATCGATAAATTCTAGCGAAACGTTCGTTCACAAGTTTCCAAAGCCCACTTAACGTATTTGGAGCATTTTTTAAGCTATTGGAAAAAAAAGCGGAAATAGAAATCTGTACTGGGACAACCAACAAGGACAGGAAACTCACTCACTCGAAATGACATGAAATGATTCGGACAATGTATGCGCTTAAAAACTAGGAAACTACCTGGTAACAGAGGCCTCAATAAAATCCAAACATTTTAAATCAATACTAAAAATTCTATTCAATAAGACATTTACCTCTCTCCTACTCAAACA
>OZ057398.1:24151087-24233109 GCA_964056695.1 Melieria picta | reverse complement strand
GTTGTGCAACAGCATGTTGCAACAGCATCGATGTCGATGGCATGGCGCATTTGTGTGCGTGAAACGTAAGTAATGGTGGCAGCGATGGTGGGGGGGAATTATCGGAAAAAACGTTAGTCAAGTTTGAAAAGTTTTGCATTTTATTTTCACACTATTTGAAATGCCAAAAAGTGAACTTTGTTTAATACTTCAATGCATTTTAGTTGTTTTTGATGTTGCCATTTTTGTTGTTGTCAGATTTTCTGCCCTTTTTTTGATGCTAAAAGAAGATCGCTTGGCTTTTGATGCCAACGTTTAAAAATTGAACAATCGAACGTATCAAACACACACACACACACATATATAAAAACATGTGAGATGGTTGTGAGACGGCAACCGCAATTGAAATTTCTGACTGTATTTTTTGCAAACTATGTTTTGGCTCATTGTTGTTGCTTGCTCTTAACCCTTTCGACCCCGAATTTTACCCTGTGTCTCGATATTACTTTTTGGTCTTTAAATCATGAAACATTTGCCTAAGAAGTGTGCACACGACATTTGAAGTCGCCACGCCTCTTTGTTAGAGTTCTATAGCTAGTTTACTTTTGAACAATTTTAGCTTAAAACGGGTTAAATAAATTGTGTATCAATATTTTTTAATTTTTTTTGTGGAAAAATACAAAATTATCACTTTTTGATTTTATTTCACCAATATTAAAAAAACAGGGTTTTGATCAAACGCGCCCAATTCGTAGACTTTAATTAGAACACAAACTTTCCCTGATATCGCTGCAAATTATTGGAAATTATTTTGGGGATAACAGTAAAATTTTTGTAATTTGCTTTGAATTCATTTCTAAAAATATTAATTTGTTGGTGTCTACTTAAATTAAACCCATAAATCAATCGTAGCTTTTGCTATAAGATGACAATTAGGTGAAGTTGCTCTCAGCCAACTTTGGGGTCGAAAGGGTTAAAATGGTCGCGCAATCTTAAAAGTGAGGTTAAGTTTAATTGAGGTTGAAAAATGTAGAAAGTTTTTTAAAAATGTATATGTTTCCAAAAAACCAAAATGATTGATATATTCATTATCCTGAGAAGACTCAAAAAGTTCAAAGTCATACAAAACCAACAAATATGTATATTTATTTGTTTGTCTGTCCGTATATACTTTCAATGGTTTTCTTCAAGAGTTTAATAACTTTAAACAATTTTCAATTTTCTTTAATTAGTGTCTAAGGGAATAATTTATTCTTTGTATCATTTTTATTTATTTATGAAAACTTACGACAAGACACTTCCAGCACTGCGCGACTTATTAGGTCTTCCACATTTCTATAAGCCACAGAATCGCCTCTCAAATCGGTGTCGAATTTCTGCAACAATTCATTGCCCACAGCATTGAAAATGTCAAAGAAACTCAGTAAAATGTTGTGATTGAAAGCCGGATTGAGTTGCTTGCGACGTGGTTTCCATTTATCGCCTAAACGTATAAAAAAACCAGAATATTTCAATTGGACTTGGTTTTTGTAGGTCGCAGTTTTCTCAGCTTTTTTAGCTTTTTTCAATTTGGAAATTGAAATGTTTGAGTATAGATTTGGAAACTAAAGAACTTTTTTTCAATAGATGGGTCAAACATCGTTTGGATTAGGGCCTTGGCTTATTGTGATGGGGACTTGGGAAGTTGATAAAATGGATCAAGGAAATGCAAAACGTTTGCATTGTCGGTTAAGAAAATGTTGTTGCTCAAAAATGTATTTTATCAACATTTCAATAGTAATCCAACTAAAAAAGGATTACTTTGTTGAGATGTGGTTTTAGTGACAAATATTTGAAAGGCATTTTCATTGCTTCAATGTTTTTTTTTTTAATAAAACTCACCTCTGGCGTGCAGCAGACCGCGTCGTATGTAAAATCCATCCTGCAGAAATGACTTATCCAGGCATTCGGGCGTGTTTAGCAGTCGTTCAATGGTAACCGGATCATCGGCGTAAAGCCAAACTCGTGTACCCACCAAAATGCCCAGCGGACGCGAAAAGAAGCCGCGGCGTCCTTGTATAGCATTTATAATGGCTATAACGGTAAATAAAAATCGAATGAGATGAATATATCACACACTGAATACAAAATAGACAACTAAAAAATCGCAAATTTTCTTTAGAGGCCAAAAACTGTTGATTCTGCAGAAGCAACACAATTAACATAAAACTAGATACATAAATTTTTTTCATTTAAAGCAGATAGTAAAAAGAATTAAATTTCTCAAGTAGTTTGGTATGAGTACTGCAAATTGATTTACGGAAAAAAATTGATTTTGAAAAATGTTAATGTTCAATCGATTTATTTTACGCAATGACTCAACTCTTCGGATCGAGATGCACAAACAGCAACAGCCACAAAATTGGCTGCTGCAGCACACCGCGCCACCCGTTCAACTGCCAAATCAGCGCCCAGCCTCGACGCTGACACCAGCCCACACACAACAGCAACAACAAACACACAGAAACCAACAACATTTCGATCTAAAGTTGATCTCAGACTATGAGATTTGTTGTACAATTTGACCGATTCTACAAAAAGTAGCAACGCCTGAAGCAAAGTGGAATCTGTTCAAATCAAAGATATATTATTTTGATTTTTCAGCCAACTTGTTGCACCAGCAGATCGCCAAGTCTAGGCGCCCTACAAGGCTACGTGCGCGTACTTTTCTGACTCAATGCAATGTCGCGCTAATCGATTAGCAGCGAATCAATGCGCCCATTTGGACGTATGAACACGTAGTCGCTCGCCGACTGCGTTTGAATTAATGGTTTATCGTTTTTAATTGCGTCTGCACGTTTGTGAAATTCCGTTTTTGCAAAATTGTCAACCGGCGAATGCAGCGCGACACATTTTTTCGAATACGTTGTGACAGTTGCAACGTTTGTGCAATGACTGAAAATCAATTTCAATTTGCACCTTCAATTTATAGCGCCATTAGTTTTTTCAGCGAGCAAAAATGTTTATATTATTGCTGAGAATATCAAAAGCCAAAAACATAAATATTTCTTCGTGTCGTTTTTACATTGAAACGCATTAAAGCTCTATGATGTGTTGTTGGTTTTTTTAACTTGACAGTAGTTAAGTGCCGAAAAGGTCACTCAACATTGTCCAATATTGAAGGTCTTAAATGCTTAGAAAGAAATGCTCATCTAAGTTGAGTTTTGCTCATCTAAGTTGAAATTTCAGCAGTTAAGACATTGACTCCTAATTACACTTAAGGGGGGAACTACCTTTAGACACTTCAAAAAATCGATTTTTTTTTTTATTGTTTTAATCGATAGGTATATTGCCTTAGAATATCGTGTCAAAGTTTCAAAAGGTAATTCTCGAAATTGTGGAAGAGATGCATCCCGGAAATGACTGGCGCCGAGCTCGCCGAGCGCGCCGAGCAAACTTTAAACGGCATTTTCTCGAAACCATGTTTTTCAAAATTGTGTAAGTGATAATAAAATTACTAATGAACAGATTTTCATTATCTAGCATTCATTTTAAAGAGCATAAAAAATTGTTCTATCTAAACTAAAGATTTAAAAAACAAAACATTTTTAGACATTTTTTGACTGCATATATAACAAAATTTCTTGTGAAAATCCTAATTTTTTTTTGTGAAGCCTGTTTTAGAGGGTTAATTTTCGAATTTCGTAAAAATTTTAGTTCATCGACGGTAGAAAACCCTCTCGAGTAAGAAAATGTTTGGTTTTTTTATTTCAGACTAAAATTGCGGCCAGCATCACTTACACAATTTACGATGTCAGCGGCGATATGACTTACAGAATCATTGAAAAATTTGTTAAATTTCTGTTTTCACTTTTACAAAAATGTTTTTTTTTTACCTCAGACATCACTGTAAATATATATTATATTGATTTGAAAAGAACTGTTTTCATTTCCCTGGAAATCGACTGTAAAAATTACCTTTTTTTCGGCCTCTAAAGGTAGTTCCCCCCTTAAATGTTATCTTAATTACTAAGTAAATACACTTAATCACATTTCATTGAAATCATTGTAACTAAAACATGTTGTTTTCAAGTAATTTAGTTACTTCAAAATTAATTATTATTATTATTAATTAATAGTTTCATTACTTTATTAATAATTTACTTCAGCACTACTTCGATTATTAACTAATCCACAGTTATAATCATTAAACGGTTTAATTACTTTTTTATTAGTTCACTTTAGCCACAAATAGAATCGATTATGTACTATTTTACTCAAATTATTCCAATTTAAGTCAAATTCTTTTAGTGAAATCCATGTCAATTATCACTTAATCACTAAGATGTTATTGCACTTAGCACTTAATTTAACTTATTTTTTTAGTTACGCATTAATTCAACTACAATTAAAGAAGATTATCAACTATTTCGCTGAAATCACTTGAATTTTATTCAAATTTTTCAATTAAATACGATAAAATTAGCGTTTAGTTACTTTTATGCAAAGGCAATAATAATTAGTTGAATTGAATTCAATTCAATTGAATTTAACTGAATTTAATTGCATTAATTTGAGTTGAATTGCATTGAATTGAATTGAATTGAATTGAATTGAATTGAATTGAATTGAATTGAATTGAATTGAATTGAATTGAATTGAATTGAATTGAATTGAATTGAATTGAATTGAATTGAATTGAATTGAATTGAATTGAATTGAATTGAATTGAATTGAATTGAATTGAATTGAATTGAATTGAACTGAACTGAATTGAATTGAATTTAATTGTATTGAATTGAATTGAATTGAATTGAATTGAATTGAATTGAATTGAATTGAATTGAATTGAATTGAATTGAATTGAATTGAATTGAATTGAATTGAATTGAATTGAATTGAGTTGAATTGAATTGAATTGAATTGAATTGAATTGAATTGAATTGAATTGAATTGAATTGAATTGAACTGAATTGAATTGAATTTAACTGAATTGAATTTAACTGAATTGAATTTAACTGAACTTAATTGAATTGAATAGAATTAAATTGATTTGATTTTAATTGAAATAAATAAAACAGTAGAACTGCTTCAAATCAATTCAAATGATTTCAATTTCAACTTCAATTATACAAAATTATCAACTATTTCACCGAAATCCTTTTAATTTAATTCAAATAGGTCAATTGAGTACAATTAAATTGCTGTCTAGTAACCTCAAAGCAGTTAGCAGTTTAGCAAATTAGTTCAATTGAATTGAATCAAGTTGAATTGAATTTAATTGATTTTACTGAATTGAATTGAAGTAAATACAATTGTTATTTAAATTCGTTTGCTATGTCCTTTTTATTAACTACTTCAAGTTAATTCAATTTTAACAATAAATTTTTTTTTAAATCTGAAATAACTAAAAAATTCAATTTATATGGACAAAACTAATAACTGTTCAGTTATTAATAATTAACAACTTCAGTTGAATTAAAATGATTTTAATTTAGTTGTTATTTTGAAAATTAGTATTAAAACAAAATCAGTTTAAAATAGCAAAATTTAAAAAATTCTAGATAATTGTCCCTGCATAACTGTAACTGGTTTTCCGAAATGTTAAATCCGAAATGTTAAATAAAATTAAAATTAAATTGAAAAACTCATAATTGTTCAGTAATCAATAATTAACAACTTCAATTCAATTCGAATGAATTCAAATTGATTGTTTATTTTTAATTTGAAATTATTTAAAAATTCAAATCAAATTGGCAAAACTTATGATTGTACCGTCATTGAAATGGTCAACAGCTTCTAACGCACAATTTTAATTCAATATTACATGTTTTCATAAGTTCAATTTACTAAGCATGTTTTAAGCACAAACAATTAATTATTTGTTTATTTGATTAAGTGTATAGTTAACATTACTTAAGCGCAGTTTTAAATAGTGACTATTTTTTTTTTAATTGAATGAATTATTTAAAATATTGTTCATTTAGTTTGGGGTTAATATCATCATCTCTTATGAGAAATGCAACACTGTGCATCCCTACTGCCATCTAGCGCCGCAATCTGCCAGAGTCCAATTGCAGCTGTTTACATATACAAAATCAGCCACTGTACACAACAAGGTTGACGTTTCCATTTTCTGACAATTCTTTTCAATTTTAGGTGCATGTAAATAAAAAGACCGTATTTATTAATTGGTGTACGCGAATATTACAACAATTGCACACAAGATGCAGCGCGAAGAAAAACAAATGGAGATGACACTGGACGCAGTGCTCAGTCGGCTGAACGATTTGAAAATGTCCATCGGTGGCATGGTGGCCAAACTGGAGACCGAATACGAGACCATCAACTGGCCCACATTTTTGGACAACTTTGCAATCATCTCCAGCCATGTGAGTGTGCCTCAAGTAGCCTTAGTAGTAGTAGTTTTATTGTTGCATTTGCATCTCTCACAGCTGACCGGGCTCTCAAAGATACTGGCCAAGGAAGTCTGTCCGCCGCTACGCAATCGCACAGTGCTGCCGCTTATGCTGTCGCCCGAGCGTGATGAAGCACTGGTCAACCTCACACAGGGTCGTGTGCCCGTATTCTCGCACGACATTGTGCCCGACTACCTGCGCACCAAACCCGATCCGCTGGCCGAGCAGAAGATGATGCAGAGCGAACAGAAGGCTGCCAATCTCACCGCGGAGGCGGCCATGAAGCAGGTGACGCAGTACAACAAAGTTGTCTCGCATGTGCTGGATATGGTGAGCAAGGCACGCGAGGAGTGGGAAATCGAGTCGTCTTCGCGAGCGGGTAAGCTCTGCGGCTGCTAGAAGTGTTTGGTTTTATACCGATTTAATTTGCGGTCACTTTCAGGCATACAACAGACCAGCAGCGTGGCCGACACGCACGCACTGGTCGCCGCCGTCGGCATGGGCAAGGGCCTGAAGATGAACGTGCCGATGAATGTGCCTGGCGGTGGCCCGGGCAGCATGATGGTGCCGCCGCTGCGCGCGCCCGCGCCCATGAGCTCCGTCAGTCCGGGTGGTGTCAACCAAATGGGCAAGGCGCCCTCCGCCATCAAGACCAACATAAAGCCGGCCATGCAAGTGCATCCGTTCTCGCGTTAGCTACACCCAAGCTGACAATAGTTGTAAATTTTTTTTGACGCATTTTATAAGTCGATTATAGTGTAAGCCAAAATTGAATTAAACTAGATACAAGCGTAAAATTTTAGCCGAACATTGTCGTTAATCGAGCAGATGCGATTGGATGGCATTGCGCTCCGCCGGCCATTCTGTGTAACGCGGCTATAGGGCGCACACTTTGGGTGCTGTAACCTCACCTAATTAGAAAATTTCTTCAACTGGCAGCCTGTTCCAGGCTATTCAAAATCACAATAATTCAAAATTATATTTCAAACAGCACAAAAACATTTTTTAACACAATTCATTTGATTTTTGCGCATTTTTTTATTATCCAAATTTCGATCCAATTTTATCAAAAATACAAAAAGACACACTACATCATATTTTTTACGGAAATTATATTGAGAAGGATTTGTCGATAGCGGACAACGAGGATTACCTCTTGAGTGTAGTACGCGCAGCGATGGCCTTTTACACATCGCGCGTCGACGACAGCGGCAACGAGCTGGAACGCCGTCACTCGGCGCGCAGCCTAGCGAATTCGCTTAGCGGCACCAGTACAAGCACCAGCACGAGTACCTCGCGCATCAACCTCAGCTCGCGCAGCTGTGAAACCAAAGCGAGCGTCCGGTCAGTGCGATTTGTCAAAGTGTGCACTCTGCGGCATTCATTCATGCGGCCGCTTGCTCTCTTTTGTTTTCCAGGTACGTTAATCCGGCGGCTTTCATTGAGAAGACTCCGGAACAGAGTGACACCAGCAGCGTGGCCGACGACAACAAAATGCAGCCAGTGTCTGAAAATCAGAGCGATATTGTGCCGCCGTTGGATCTGCAGTCCGAGGACAACTATCCGACCACACGTGACTACACGTTCTCCTACCGGAAGCACTGCGAGGCGGCGAAAATCGTGCTGAAGCCGGACCTGGCCTACGAGACGTGGCTGTCAGCAAAAAGGTAAAGCAGCCCTGGCAACAGCAGTCGGCGGCCCAACTATCAGACAGAAGAAACAAATGGAGTTCTAGCTGTTCCGCCCGAACGATGCTGTAACTGCCAAACGTGGGCATCGATAATTTATGAGTAGAATTTACGTCTTTTGTCCACCAATCGGCCGGAAACGCTTTAAGTGCTCTATTCATATTAGAAGCTTGCACATCCAGCAATACCAATGTACTATTAATTTATATCTTTTCGCCTTGCCACCCACAGGAAATTGCTGTCCGATGAGGCGGCTCGTCGGCGCAAAGCCGAAGAGCAGCGACAAAAAGAGCAGGAGGCGCGAAAACGTCTGTCCGAGGAGAAATTTCAACAGTGGCTGGAGGCAAAGTCACGTCAGACGCGCTCGCGCGAGAAGATCAAGCAGCAGGTGCACTGCGAGCCCGAGGAGAAGGCACCAAAGCCGCAGTTCAGCGAGGAGGAGGTACAAGCCAGACTAGAGGAATGGGAGCGTGCCAAGATGCTAGAAGAGGAGCGCCGTCGCATGCTGAAGCGACAGGAGGAGGAACGGCGACGTGAAATGGAGGAGCAGCGGCGACAAATGGCGGCCGAGGCGTGGGAGAAGTGGCTAGCCGAGGCCGACAAGAAGCCCAAGCCGGTGCCGCTCAATCGGGGTATTTTTACCTTGCGTGGCACTATTTCGGATATTTTCGTTAATCCGAATGAGTGGCAAAGCACGATTCCAATAGAGGAAGAGTCTAATTAATTGAAATTGTGCTGTTTCCTTTTTCGCTTTCCGACCATTACTTTTTGCGCATTTACCTTCAACAGTGTTGATTTTGTTTGGATCCTAGGACCGCTCCCGGTAGCCAGAGCGCTACTAAATTGGAGACAACAACAAATTATTAGTGTTATTAAAAATCGTACCGTTCACAGTAAAGTCCAACTGATGATGTAGTGCACGTTTAAAGTTTTGAGGCTACACAAAAGTGGACCAGCAGTACGCGGAAGAACGCTGCGCCTCGCTGGCACATTCCCACGAGTAGAGCCTAAAGTGATTTGACAAGCACTGAGGCCATTTACATTATTAGAAACTCGCAGCGCTTGTCAGCTTCACGTGAAACTTTAGATTGCGACGTCACGCAGCACTGGGCGTTTGATGCATTGGGCACCATGACCTACTTGGCCACATACATATTACAAATGAATTTACACAAGGTTGGGTTGGGTAAAACTTGGCTATTATTCCTGTCCTCACATTCCATGTGAACACTTCAGTTAATGCAATTTGCGCTCAAGGTTTTCAGTTCCCTAAATATGAACAGTGTTCTACAATGACACTCAACGCCCAGTGCGTCCGATGTAGAAAAATATATACAATGCTGCTGAAGCTGTATTTTAGCACCAATTCTCAAAAAAAAAAAAACATTTCAGTTGCGACTCTGATGACCGTAAGAATGTTTTTAACTGCTTTCACAAGACCAAACAAAATTATACAACGGCTGGTCATTGCATCTTGCTTATTACTGGTATGGCGTCGCTGTTGGGTTACATGAGCTGAGCTCATGAATCGGTGCATGAACGTTTGTCTTCTACGTTTGTCAGAGGTTGCCATTTCCTGCTGCGAAGAAGTTGAGGAAAAACATTTCTCATGGTATGTGATAATTTATTAGAGGCACCACAAAGGTTCATAATTGATATCGTTAATATGCCATACAAAGAAAAGGTAGCAATAAAATATATATAAACATTTCAAGTATGAGATAATATAAAATATATAATACGGAATAGGGTCATGCTTCCCGCAACCATCTATTGTGTGTGTGTGCGTGTATATATATAAAACTATTTATAGGTACTTAAGTTTTCCAGTTTTTGCAGATTTTCAGAATCAAGTTTAATATTGACTTTGAAATGCTTAGCACAATTTCTTCAATGAACGGCATTTAGCCGTCAATCCAAGTTCTAATTAAACATTTAAACTAATATGCTTCAAAAACCAAAGACGAATGCGTTATTGAACAAAATTTACATTCCTGTCAGACTTAGTGGAGTTTCGAGTAAAAATACGATAAAAAATGCAAGATTAAAATTAAGAGATTAAATGTGAATAATACAATATTTTTTGAGCATCCTGAAAAATTGAGTTGGACACAATAGTCTTTTCAAATTTACTGGGATCGAGAATTTAACACAGTTTACAATGTATGTGAGTGCTCAAATAGTTAAATTTACATATGTATCGAGCCCAATTTGTCAAGACGCCCACGAGACGCTATTATTGACTTAAGGAAATGTGTTGTTTCGAGTAGTAAATAACTATACAGCCATTTCCATGCTGATCTTCGGATAAGGCTTGTAGTCGACAATCTCGAAGTCGTCAAATGTAAAATCTTCAATATTGGCCACTTGCCTCTTGATGACCAACTTGGGAAAGGGGCGCGGCTCGCGCTGCAGTTGTTCCTTTAGCGGCTCCACGTGAGTCTTGTACACATGCGCGTCGCCAAGCGTGTGCACAAAGTCGCCCGTCTTCAGGCCGGTTACGTGGGCAATCAGGTGGGTTAGCAGCGCGTACGAGGCAATGTTGAATGGCACGCCCAGACCCATGTCGGCGCTGCGCTGGTATAGCTGACAGGACAGCTCCCCATTTGCCACGTAGAATTGCGCCAGACAGTGACATGGCGGCAGCGCCATTTGCGGTATATCAATGGGATTCCAGGCGGACATAATAATGCGTCTGCTGTAGGGATTCGTGCGTATGGTGTCGATTACTTCGTGCAACTGATCGACGCCCTCGTCACTGTAGTTGTCGTGACATGTGCGATATTTGGCACCAAAGTGACGCCACTGAAATCCGTACACCGGGCCCAAATCGCCCTCTTCACGCTCTGTGAAGCCGGACTTGTCCAGGAATTCGCGCGTACTGTTCCCATCCCAAATGTGTATGTTCTTGGCCTGCAGCAATTTGGCATCGGTGCGACCGTGCACAAACCACAGGAGCTCCTCGGCAACGGCGCGCCAGAATACGCGCTTTGTAGTCAGCAGCGGAAAGCTGTTGCGCATATTGAATCGCATTTGAGTACCAAAAACGGAATAGGTGCCCACCCCGGTGCGATCTGGCCGGAAAGTGCCCGTTTCTATTATAAGCCGCACCGAATCCAGGTATTGCTGCTCGTCGTGATTCACTGCAGCCGTCACAGCGTTGGTATTTCCATTTTCGGCATCACCATTCGATTTGTTGGTAGCAGCTCCGTTGCCTCCATTCGCGACGGGGCACTGCTTTACTTCTGTTGCTACAACTTCCATTTCGTCTACTTTAGCTAATTGTTTTTGTACAAATTGTGAAGCTGGGAGTTTACTGCAAATTGAAAGGATTCACTTTGGTTTACTGACTGCTCTGCTTGCTGTTTCACCCAATTTTATATCTAATTAACCGCCAATTCCCGAAAATACCGCGCCTTTAGTTTTTGCGATAAGAAGTGTTGCCAGCTTGACGTTTCTAAAGCTAGATTTTACAAAATGTTGAATTTAAGTCGTTTATCGAGCAACCCTACCAAGTGCAGTATACTTTAACAAGAAACTATTATTTATTAAATTTGCAAGATTCGTAATATCTTATAACAAAGTGGAAAGCAGCTTATACAGATCATTCTTTAGTTGATAACAATGCGGTCAGCTGTTTTATATTTTTCTTTTTCTACCTGCGCTGCACAACAACAGTGCCCTATGAACCGGACTTTTGGGTTTTTGTCTTTGCTTTTTTTGGAACTCAAATATACAAAAATCTATTCCTTTGGAACAACCGTTATGGTGTTACCAGACTAACGATATTATAAGGAAAAAGTATGGCCACAGGTGAAATTTCACCGAATAACCAATTAACACTAGAATGCCCAAGGTAGTAATTTTGACTACATTCAGGTCTTTTATTGTAAATAACTTTTGTTGCACCGCTTTCTAAAAAATAGCTTGTGTGACTTTTGCTAATTTTTAAAGCTAAATGGAATAAATAAATTAAAAATATTGTAACAAAATTTTTTACCACAATTTTGCAAAATTTACCTTACATGCCCAAAAGTAGTCATTTTGACTATCTACCTATATAAAATTTTCAGCAAATCTTACTGATAAATAGACAAATATGCATCTTCAATTGCGAAATATGAAAATTTCAAATAATTACAAACATTAAAAAAAAATAATATCATAGTAGGCTGTGACAATTCCCAAGTTTTTCAATTCAAAATGCACTCATAAAATTCACTCAAAAATTCCAAATTTCGTTCCATTTTATCCCATTTATGTGTAAAGTACGCTATTTTATTTAAATGAATTTACTTTGTAAACCGTAAAAAATAAAAACTAAGTGCTTATTTTAGTGTAATCTCGTGTACATTTATTCATATTTGCTACTTAAATACCAATAAAATTAAAAAAAAATCAGTAAACAATAATGGAGTGAAAATGACTACATATGGGCATTGTAGGTATGTCAGATTGACGGGCATTCAAGTGTTAACGAACTAACAAATAAGGGGTTGAGCGCAGAAAAACATGAATAAGTCTACTCTTGCATTGAATCATGGCTCCTCAATCTAATGATCTGAAAATTGTTTGTGGGGAAACGCTCGCAAAAGGCGTGGCGCGAGATCAAAGTTCCAAGTTTTAATTAAAATAACGCAATCAATTTTCAATTAGTCTTTTTCACAACTTTCTTTTGATATACAACATCAAGAATGAAATATATGCCAATAATAGGTAAGTTATGAGCGAAATTTTTTTTTACATTTTTGTTTAAACACGGATTTTTTTCAAAGCTGAAACGAAATGAAGGTAAGAAAATGCTGGCAAGTAGTTAAAAATAGCAAAAACAAAAAACAACTAAAAACAAACTTACGCGTCGCTTAATTTTATTTATTATCCACTCGTCTAGAGGCGATTCAACTTAAACCACGCCTAGAAATAATTTGCGACATTAAATTGAAAAATAGTTTGATATTCGTGTTCAGGACCCGAAAGTCAGATTATAGCGTTATATAGATATATATAGATACACACACACATATAATAATACAATTTAGTAATATAATAAAAATATTGCATTCATGCGTTGCATCAATAACAAATTTATACTTTGTATACTGAAATTATACTTTCTTACTGATGCAATGATAGCTTTTTTTGCGCATCAAAAACATCAACGATACTTTATGGAGTACAATACTATAAATCGTCAAAGTTTGTCTTTTATTTCATTTTGAAAAATAGCGATAGCAAATTTATTTCACTTTGAACAAGGCCATAGTGAAATTTTTCAAGTGAAACCGGTAGAATGACGGCAAAAAGGGAGAAATTTAAAAAATGATTTCTCATTTATGTAATAATGCTCAAAAAAAATTACCTCTGAAAAATAAACAATAGTTGCAAACTTTGTGGTGTGGGCTGCACTTCAATGAATCAGTGAGCGATTTGAGGGGTGTGAGGTTAATGTTAGAAAGACTCTTTAACAAAATCATTGTCATGTTATTTTCTATTTATGAAGAAATGAAGCCGTGTCAAAATCTGGGCTACTGGATACTGTCAACAAGGCAAATGAGGCTTAACAGTCAAGGCCAGTGATTAATAATTTCATATGTAACTAGCTGGGCCCTGCGGCTTTGCACGCAAGCTCTCCTGTTTCCCCCAATACGAATTCTTAACCCATTGTTAAGCCCATCAGATTTTGATTAAAAAAAAATGTGTCTATCTTTGATTTCGAGTGTTTTAAAAATTTTGAAGTCAGAAGGCCCTTTAAATGATGTGTTTTCACATTTACTCCAAACAAATTCTTAACCCTTGGTTTACCATGGTAGATTTCGATTTTCAAAAAAATTAAAAGCACGTTTTTATTATTTCCCGATTGAACTGCTTTTGATAAGTTTGAAGTCAGAATGCCCAATAAATCTTGTTTCTCCATACAAATTGTTAACCCATTGTTGACCCCGTTAGATTTTGATTTTCAAAAAAGTGAAAAACACGTGTCAAATTATTTCTCACAAAGAGTACTTTCCCAAGTTTGATGTCAATGGGCCCATTAATTCATATTTTTCATTTCACAGTTTCTCCATACAAATTTTTAACCCGTCGCTGACCCCGTCCAATTTTAATATTCGGAAAAATTACGTATCGAGTTATTTTACATTTGAAGTACTTTCACAAAGCTTGAAGTCAAAAGGGCTTTCTCCATACATACTTTTAACCCGTCGTTGATCCAGTTAGATTTCGATTTTGAAAATAATGAGAAACACGTATCTAATTTTATTTGTTTCAATTATTTTTACAATTGTTGAAGTCAATAGGCCCATCGGTTCGTGTTGTTTGTTTCGGAATCTTTCCGTAAATAAACCTAACCCATTGTTGGGCCCGTTAAATTTTGATTTTCGAATAATTATAAAATACGTGTCGAATAAGTTTTGATCTAGAATATTTTCAGGAAGTTCAAATTCAATATGTTTATTAAATCACGTTTCTTCATACAACACTTTAACCCATGTTTTGCCTTTTTAGACCCCGAATTTCAAAAAATCCCGTCTTGGCGAAGGTTAATTCTTCAAGATGTACCTAGAGTCCAAAATTCATGTTTGTAGCTTCAGCGGTTAGGGCTGGGCGATGATAAATCAACCAATCAATCAGTCAGTCAGTCAGGATAAACAATCTATGTTTAAAAAAATGGAGGCGTACCACACCCCCGTGTCAAAAACCCACCCCATTCCTCCTCTCGAAGGACACGACCAAATCGTTAATTTGTACCGAGTGTCATTGATGTGAACGTTCTAGTTCCAAAGTTACACCGGAATTTAAAAAGTGCCACGCCCCTTGTCCAACGCCCATTAAATTTTACCGGTGGAATGACACGTTTACGCCATGACACTGTACCAAATTTCAATGCTTTACGACTTATAATTCCGAAGATATACCATATTAAAAATTTAGGTTGTATGGGAGGTGCCACGCCCACCTGTCGTACAAACATCTAATATCGCTATAAACCACCGTATTGACATCTACTATCACACACAAAAAAAATTTTCCCGAAAAAATTAATAATAATAAAAATAATATCACTGGTCAAGGCTTGACTTGGAAATATAATTTATTTCGCTGAAGAGCAGCGTTGCCAGCATAAAATTATAAAAGTGCTAATACCGGCGGTCGGTTATGGTGCGCCATCTGTGTGTGAAGTTTTCATTTGAGGTTTCTGCTGTTGACCACAAGAGAGCTACGAATTGCTATGCAAAAATTTAATTGTGAAATTTTGAATTCATGCATTTATGAAATGAAATTACAAAATTGAACTAAACGCATATGAATTACTTGATACAGCAAATTATATAAATGCCAATTGTGGAAAATCGTCATGAGATCTTCAACCGGTCTTCAACATGTAGAAAACCGAACTAAAAGCTCAATTTGAAATCGTGGTGTTTTATTTAATTTTTTAACGAACTTATTTGTATAAGCAGTGGGGCTCAAGTTGAGGGTCCAAACCCTCCCAAATAACTGAATCTTGCAAACATTTTAATTATCAAATATTGTTTTAACTGGCATTGGGCTCAAAAGTTTTGGACGTATCCTCCTTAACCCTTTCCACGGCAACAGCGAATTTTTTCATTAAATGTTCTTTTTTTAGATATAAACCTAAATTTAAAGAAAACACGTATTTTATTATTTTTAAATATACTTTAATTTTGTAAGGATTTTTTTGTAAAAAACTTAAAAAAAAATCAAAAAGCATTAATACTTATTTTTTATTTTAATATGTTTAGTTTTAAATGAAAATTTTTAAAGCAATTAATGCGTTTGTTGTAGCATAGTCCTACTCCGCATTTTTCGCAAAGTTTTTGTGTGTTTTTTATTAATAAGTTTTAATCACTTTTGTTTCACTAAAATAAATGCGTGCAACTTTTAAGTGCTGTCAAGTAAAATTTAGCTACTTTTTCCCACTATTAATGCCAGTAAAATAGTAAAAAGAGTCGTTTTGATAATTACTTCCGAAATTACGGGCAATTTTACGGTTGGTTGCAGATATGCAACTGTACCGTGTAAAGGGTTAAAATGAAATTTAGTGTGTGCCACTGTACATAAGTACTTAACTAGCACGACTGCACGATTAAGTGGCTCACTGTTCATATTAAAATGAGTTGATCTACAATAAACTACAATCAAATCGAGTTGCCAAACATCGATTCAAGGCGGCTCGAAATTAAGCGACTTCATATCTGAAGCATTTGGTTTGAAGGTTTAATTCAATGACAGTTTCCTATTAACTGTTTCATTAAGCCAGTAAAATGCCCACCAAACAATGCCACATTGCGGCGAACAATTGAAAAGTGCATTGAACTCGACCACTGAAAATGGGTGAATTCAAATAAAAACGCTACAAATGCCACACTCGTCCAGCTGCCCATCATGATTGCATGAGCTTCGCAGTGTCGGCCCCCACTCGCCCGTCCCCGACCGCTCACCAACCAGATGCGCCTCATTTGCTCTTTTTTAATGTTGCCGTCTGAAATCACACTTTCTCATTTGTGCTGCAATTTGTGCCACTTTTCGGATGGTGATGGCGACGAACGAGCAGCCGAAGGGGCAGCGACATGCGAGAAAACGAATAAATAAATGCACAACGAAAATGGTTGGCGAGTGGGGGGGGCGGTGAAAGAATAATTTGAATTTTTGCAAAAGTAGAGCACAAAGTAATAGACACAGCAGCACCGCCACTCGTTACTCGCCCACACTGCTTGCCTCGACTCTGCCCCCCCCCGCTCACAGCGACGAAACACGCTCTAATGAATTTCACTGTTTACAATCGTAATGGCGGCGGCTGTGGCAGCGGTGCACGGAAGTGCTGGCGCGGACGACCGAATTGCGCCGCTTCTGCATAAACAACGCAAATAATGTTCCAAAAGAACTACAGGCGCACACGGGCAGCAGACATTAAGCACACAAATGAGCTCAAGAAAGTTTCGGTGCGCTCTTCCGGCGCGCCGTGCTTGTTCTTCACTTCCTTGCGGCTACTTGTGGTGTCTATATTTTTTATCCATAGAGATAGATTTTTTAAAGAAAATATAAATTCATATCTGTACGCCGCATATGTCAGTGTAAACTGTGAGCGGGGCACAAAAAGTAACGGAACAGTGGGAGGGCAGACACTTTTGTATGCTTAAGTAGCAGCAATTCATCACTTGGACAGATGTACCTATTACAAAATTTGGATTTTGTTTATGTCCAATTGTCTGAGTTGAGGTTATGGTGACCATTTTGTTTTAAAGAAGGTCAGAAATGGTCAGAATGAAAAGTAAAATAATGCAATAATATATCTGGTTTTTGTTTGTGTGGTGTCATTTTGTTCAAAAAAGGTCAGACAAAATTGAAGAGAAATAAAATATATTTAATGATTTTTGTAAAAAACAATATTTAAAATATTTAAAATATTTTTTTTAATATTTCTTACATTACTTACATAACATACAAATGTGTTAAATTTTAATCATTAATTCATTTAAATAATTTTCAAAAATTAAAAAAAATTTTTGCAAAAACTTCTTAGATATTTTTTGTTAATATTTCTTAAATTTTTAATCATTTAATGTTTTAACCCAGCAAATGTGTTAAATTCTAATCATTAATTAATTTAAATAATTTTCAAAAATTAAAAAAAAATTTTTTCAAAAACTTCATAGATATTTTTTTTTAATATTTCTTACATTTCGAATCATTTAATGTTTTACCCAGCCAATGTGTTAAATTCTAATCATTAGTTCATTTAAATAATTTTCAAAAATGTAAAAAAAATTTTTGCAAAAACTTCATACATATTTTTTTAAAATATTTCTTAAATTTTTAATCATTTAATGTTTTAACCCAGCAAATGTGTTAAATTCTAATCATTAACCCATTAAGCCCTGAGCGTTGCGTTTGCGCAACGTTTGGGAATTTCGCTATATTAAGTAATTCATAAAGACAAAAGACTTGAAAATGGGTAGAATTGGATTAGAATTGATCGTTTTAGATTCTGCCATACTCAAATTTCAAAATTATTTAAATATTCATACGTTTTTTTCGATCCAAAGTCAAAGGTTTTTTTTGGGGAATTTTTGAAATTCAATCAAAAATACTTATTCTTCAAACCTATCAAAATCCCTTAGTGGGCTGCATTTTGCAATGCTAAACTATTTAAAAATAAGTTTTGAACATTTTTTTTTTTATTTTTTAAACAAAAAATATGCTTTACGTTTTGTGTTGCGCGAATGCAACGTTGGGCCTAAACACTGCCAATTTTCATACAACGCAACGCGTGAAAATGTCAAAATCCAAGCAGCTGATATTTTATTGGCACATTTTATTTTCCGCAAATGTTTGATTTTGTTTATTTGTGTAATGTTTGCGAAAAACATGACAAAAAAAAAACATGATATGAATGTTTTGCTTGATTTTTTTTCTTGATTAGGTCAATTAATAAGATTGTGTAAAATTTTATGGAAATCGCACAAGCCTTTCTGGGGTCAGGTTTTAATGGGTTAATTTATTTTAATAATTTTCAAAAATTAAACAAATTTTTGCAAAAACTTTATAGATATTTTTTGTTAATATTTCTTACATTTCGAATCATTTAATGTTTTAACCCAGCAAATGTGTTAAATTCTAATCATTAGTTCATTTAAATAATTTTCAAAAATTAAAAAAAAAATTTTGCAAAGACTTCATAGATATTTTTTAAAAATATTTCTTGCATTTTTAATCATTTAATGTTTTAACCCAGCAAATGTGTTAAATTTTAATCATTAATTCATTTCAATATTTTTCAAAAATGTAAAAAATGTTTGCCGAAACTTAATAGCAATAAATTTTTATAAAACATTGCATGTTTGTATGGTCACCTTGTATCAATGTCCTCACAAAACCCCAATCCAGCCCCACAACAACGTTCAAGGGTCGGAGGTGAAACATTACAAATAGACATAATTGCGATAAATTTATGCAAATATGTCTAAAGACTTAACTAAAGACAACCAACAAACTTGCAAACATTATACACAATTTTTTTTAGCAATTTAACCAATGCATTGTCGTTTGTTATTTGATGAATTTTTGCATTTAATGTTTTCGGTAATGTTTGATTTGCGTAAAATTTTCGATTATAAAAATCGAATTGACAAACCTGGCCAATGCAATCGATGCACAGCCGTGCAACGGCCAACAATTGCAGTGGCAGTGTGGCCAACACAATGTAAATAGGCGACTGGAGCAACTGAAGATGAAAAATCAATTAAATTTTTAATTAAAAGCAAACAGTAAATAAAATATTTGCACAACATTTGATTGACATTAACTGTGGGCGAGCGACGGGCAGCGACCAACAACAGTTGGCAGGAAGCGAAAGCGCAATGACAATAACAATGCAACGATGGATAGTTGTAAATATGAAAGCAGTTATTAAATTGATGTATGTATAAATTTTAATTAATTGTAAGCGAAGGCGGAAACTGTAGTCAGTGTGTGGTAATGTTTTTATTTACAGAAGAGAAGAAGACGTTGTTGTGAAAGCAAAATGTTAATTGGAAAAGTGAAGAATTGAGAGAAGTAGCGACCAATAAAATTAATTAAATTAAAATACGAAATTAAGTACAGAACAAAGACGAGAATAAACAAGCATAAGAAAAAAATAAAAAATAAAATATTAGCTTTAAATAAGGCACAATGAAAACAATTAAATGAACTGTATTTGAATAAAGTTGAGAGAAATATGAAAAAAACTAATTAAAAAATGAATTAAAATGAATGAAAATTTAATAAAAACACAGTTTGTAATTCTTATTTGCTATGCATAACTAAAATCATAATTTCGTTATGTCATAAGTTTAGTTAATAGAAACAAAACCCAAGAAGACTGAGCTAACTTTAGGTAAAGAAAGAAATTTCAAATAGATATCAATGAAAAAGTTCCAAAAGGCAGGAATGAGAATAGTGTTAATTTAATATTTTTTTCAACTCATGTTTAGAGTTATAAGGTTCTAGACTTTGCCATATGGTCGTGTGATAAGTTTCTTGAAAGACCAAATTATTTTGATTTATGTAGATGAGATAGAAACATAAAATACTGACAAATTAAAACTAAACACATACTATGTAAAAACATACAACTTTGACTTACAAAATGTCATCAGTCTATGGATTAAAAAAAAAAAATTTTAGGCTTTAACCTTGACTTCGGCCGGCCTCCATAGTCCAGCGAGTAATTGCGCTTTTCGTAACAGAGACTCTAGGTTCGATTCCTAGTTCGGGCTGGTTAAATGCTCGTCTACTTCTATCGTTGTCTATAAGAAGTAGATGAGAATTATAAGAAACACACAACTGTGTTCTTTGAAGATAATAGCAAACCCTCCCAGAGTAAAACAAAAACTGTCAATTGCCGTTCAAAGTGAAAACAAAAGATAACAAATAACTACAACTAAGATTATAATTAAAATTTAAAAACTAAAACTATTGTATAATTAAAATTGACTACAACTGTAATTATAATTAAAATTTAAATTTAATTTAATTAAATATCTTGTTAAAATAATAATAACCTTAAATAATAATAAAACTAAATGTGAAAATTTATATCAAATTCGAATAAAATTAAACTATTTAAAAGGAAAATGTTAGACACAATAAAAAAGAAACTAAAAATGAGAACAAATATTAGAATTAAACAACTTAAAATTTAAATTAAACATCTTGTTAAAATAACAATAAAACTAACTGTTAAAATTTATATAAAAACTGAATGAAAATTAAACTAAAATAAGGTAAGACACAACAAAAAATAAATAAATAAACTAAAAATGAGAACAAATATTAAAAGTTAACAACTTAAAGTTTAAATTAAAAATCTTGCTAAAATAACAAAAAAACTAAATGTCAAAATTTATATAACAACTGAATTAACAATTAACCAAAAGAAAAATGTAAGATACAAAAAAAAAGAAACTAAAAATGAGAACCAATATTAAAATTAAAAAATTTAAAATTTAAATTAAACATCTTGTTAAAATAACAATAAAAATAAATGTAAAAATTGATATAACAATTGAATTAAAATTAAACTAAAAGAAAAAGGTAAGACACAACAAAAAAAATTAACTAAAAATGATAAGAAATATTAAAATTAAACTACTTAAAATTTAAATTAAAAATCTTGTTAAAATAACAATAAAACTAAATGTAAAAATTTATATAACAACTGAATTAAAAATAAACTAAAGAAAAAGGTACGAAAAAAATAAATAAATAAATAAACTAAAACTGAGAACAAATATTAAAATTAAACAACTTAAAATTAAATTAAAAATCTTGTTGAAATAACAATACAACTAAATGTAATAATTTATATAATAACTGAATTAAAATTAAACTTACAGAAAAAAGTAAGACACAACAAAAAAATAAATAAACTGAAAATGAGAACAAATATTAAAATTAGACAACAAAAAATTTAAATTAAAAATCTTGTTAAAATAACAATAAAACTAAATTAAAAAAATTTATATAACAACTGAATTAAAATTAAACTAAATGAAAAAGGTAAGACACGACAAAAAACTAAAAATGAGAAGAAATATTAAAATAAAACAACTTAAAATTTAAATAACAAATCTTGTTGAAGTAACAATACAACTAAATGTCAAAATTTATATAAAAACTGAATTAAAATTAAAAAGAAAAAGAAACTAAAAGAAAAAGGTAAGACACAACAAAAAAATAAATAAATAATTAAACTAACAATGAGAACAAATATTATTATTAAACAACTTAAAATTTAAATTAAAAATCTTGTTAAAATAACAATAAAACTAAATGCAAAATTTTATATAAATAACTGAATTAAAATTAAACTAAAAGACAAAGGTAAGACACAAATAAAAATAAACTAAAAATGAGTAGTAATATTAAAATAAAACAACTTAAAACTTAAATTAAAAATCTTGTTAAAATAACAATAAAACGAAATGTAAAAATTTATATAAAAACTGAATAAAAATTAAAAGGTAAGAACAAAAAAATTAAATAAACTAAAAATTAGAACAAATATTAAAATTAGAGAACTTTAAAACTATAAACGAAAAAATATGCTTAAAATTATCATTAACTTTAAGACTATTACTAAAACTATTGTGTACTAAAACTGAAATTACAACCAGAATTACACAATGATAACTTTTTTGGCTCGGATTTTGCATGATTTTTCAAAGCATTCAAACTGTTTTGGACATTTGCAAAGCAAAGCCAACAACTTGCACACAATTCCAACACTCAATGTTGGTCCAAATTACACAACACACACACAATTAAAATTAAAATTGGCACTTGGCAAAAATTTAGATAAAAGGCTTTTCAGAATTACAAAACAAAACAACAAAAAAATCAAATTACTATTCAACTCGACACAAAGCCAAAGCAAAGACTGCATAGCGAGTGTTGGTTGGTGTTGGCGGCGTTGTGTTGCCAACAATTGTTGCCAAACTAATAATCTAATTAGTCGATTTGAGGGCATTGGCATCGGCGGCAGTAACTCGTTGCGCTTAAGTTAAATCGCCGTAAAGTATGCTAATATTCGATGTTCTAGCTGCAATTTGGCAAGCGACACAATGTGTTGTGGGCTGAGGGCAGCGCGAATTGCTTCAATACAATGTTGCGCCATAGGCAGTGACAATATGGCAACAACAACAACAATATATCAAAAGACATTGCATGCATTTGCTTGGCAGCGAGATGTGTTTGCCACATGAAAAATATTGTGCAGCCAAAAAAGATGAATGGCGGAAATGGTGGAGGAGGAAGGCGAGGGCATTCAATGTAAGCTGAGAAATGAGCAGAGAAAACAAAAATTGGCACACACACACACACACATAGACACAGTGTTTCAAGTCTATGAGTGCAATGCCAATGTTCGGTGCAAGTTTTAAGCCGATTTCAGTGGCCAAGAATATCAGAAAAAAAAAACGTATGTATATATGTATGATATGTAAATATATATGAAAACCCAATAATGCCAAAAATGGCACACATAGCGGCACAAAAGCGGTCGGATAACTAATATGCGAATAATATAGTTTTACATATTTGCATTGTGTGTGTGTGTTTGTGTGTTTGTGTCTTGTCGTCTGCTGTGCTCGACAAGGATTAAGCCAGAATCCTCAAGTTGGCAATGGAACGCATTCAATTATTGCAGCCAACACGCCGGCACATGCTGCTAGTGCTGCAAGTGGCACACACCCACAGCAGCCGCTGCTCCACATTTGTGGCGACAAACATGTGTGTGTGTGTGTGAGTGCGTGGGCGGAAGATGAAGTGGCATTAAAGTTGCAATTGCCAAAGACCACAAAACAAACAAATAGACGCGACATTATAAGCGCAAAATCAGACAGCGGCAGGCGGCGGGTGCCAGCTGCGGCGGCGTGCAGCACATTTGCTCATTTCTGTGTGTGTGTGTGTGTGTGTGTGTGTGAGCAACATGTCGCCGACTGCATTTATTATCGCTTGCGCAGCCCGCAAAACAATGTCGCTGTCGCAGAGCAGACAGACAACCACACACACACACACAGACACATGCTGACTCAGGCAGACAGGGCCAAAGACAGACAAAGCGAAGGATCTACGCAAGGACGGACGAACAAAGAGACAGACGTCAAGGAGGCACAGACAAATCGCAAACGCTTAGGCATGTCGCTCGCTGCCTGCTTGCAATTTTGACTAAAACATTTCCCCCTTTACTTGTCTATTGTTGCTCCTACACACACACACACACACACACACATGCAGACACACAAAGCGACTGCAGCCGCCGCCGCCGGCATTGGGCGCCAACTGCATGATTAACTATCAAACTGGCAACCGGAAATCGTTGGCTTAAACGCGCACAAGTTAAATAAAATCCCTTCTGCCTGCAGTCTTGCCCCTTCGCACGCCCACTCACTCAACTCAATTTAATGCCGCCCAGCCATGACGCGGCAAACGCTGGCAAAATCGTAAAACCATTGCGCCGCACTGGCGGAAGTCTTTCAACTGTCAATTAACAGCAAATCCCTGAAATTTTCATAAAGTACAAACTAATTTTTGGCAAATGCCAGCAGCAGCTCACATTTGGCTCAACATTGGGGCCCTAAAAAATTATTATTGCCAGCGTCTTACTTGCTGCAATAATTTCATTGTTTGTCGAATTAAATCCTTTACCCCGTCACGAATTGGCGCTGTGGGCTTTCTGCTTAAAGCATAAAAGAAAAATGTCAGCAAAAGCGCAAAGCACAGCACACCCAACTCTTATCTACCTGTTGTCCTTTTTGCAGCCTTTTCTTGTGCCTAATGCGACGGCGCACCATCGAGCCGCATGCCGCATGCCTCCAGTCTGTTTGGGCACACAATTTAACTTTAATTTAATGAATTGAAGCCGCACAAATATTTTTACTACCACATCAAAGCGATTATTCAATTAAGTTGGGTCGACGTTGCGGTCGAAATTTGTATGGCAGCAAATCCTTTTCAAATCAATGACGGCTGTAATGCTGGCGACCGTTCGTACGGCTGACCAACTGGCTGCTTGCCTGGTCCCAGTTAATTTTTTTTCGGTGCGTTTCTAGTATTTGAGGAATAAACTTTTTGGTTGTATTCACTTTGCCAGAAAGTTTGTTAAACATTTAAGAAGCAATGTGGCAGAATAGATATGGACAGACGTGTAGTAGGGAAACTTTCTAGTCAAAAAAATAATAATTAGCTGGAACATTCAAAGACCGTCAAAGGCAAATTTAAGAGCTGGGAGAAGTAAATGAAACCAATAGATGGAGAATAAAAATAGACAAATGTTCTATAGAATGATTTGTATTAGGCTTCTGTTGGTGGTTCATGACCTTATAGACTATTGCACTATCACCCAAAACTGGATCTATTTGAACGCTTACAACTAGTAATCGCTCTCTTTGTGTAGAGAAGGAGCTCAAACCTATATCTATCCGTCTTCTACATCATTGTAGCGTCTTTCAAGAAGTAGAATAGACCAAAGTTGCTTGGTCCCTGATATCACCGTGCGACAGCATTTTTCACACCGGAAAAAATCTATATGGGCGTGAAACTAGAGACCAAACATAGTAATACTGCGTACTCAGTTTTTTCATTTCTACATCCTTTGTCCTTTTAAAAGGACTTTAAAATTTTGAAGGGGATACAAAATAAAAAAATATAAAAAATACTTAACCTCGTTAAAATATATCGGTATGTATATCAAATAAAAGAGGAAAGGCTCAACAATTTAAATGAAATTTATTTTTTATCTATTTGTAAAAAAAGGATATGAAAAAGGTCCTTTGAAAATTTTAATCCTTGATATCCTTGAAAATTTACATAGAATTTTCTTGAAAAGTAAGTTTGTTAAATCTCCAAATCTCCCTGATCACGTATCAACATTTTATTACTCTAACTTTATTGGATAGAAAGTTATTAAAAAAAAGGCGGAAGCTGCAATTCTAATGAAGTACAAAAATTCTAATTTATTTGAGTATCAGTATTTTAATTAATGAAAAGATACAAAATTAATGAAGCGAGAATACTGACATTTTGACACGTGATCAAGAAGATTTTGGGTTTTAACATACTTATTTTTCAAGAAAATTCCACATAAAATTTCAAGGATATAAAGGATAAAAATTTTCAAAGGACCTTTTTTATATCCTTTTTTTACAAATAGATTAAAAATCAATTTTATTTAAATTCTTCAGCATTTCCCCTTTCATTTGATATATAAATTCCCATATTCTGACGAGGTTAAGTATTTTTTATTTTTTTTTTATTTTTTATCCCCTTCAAAATTTTGAGGTCATTTTAAAAGGACAAAGGATTAAGAAATGAAAAAACTGAGTACGCAGTATTACTATGTTTGGTCTCTAGTTTCACGCCCATATGGATTTTTTCCGGTGTGAAACATTTTTTTAATTTTTGTCGCACGGTGTAATCGCTCTCTTTGGGTAAAGAAGGAGCCCAAACCTATATATATTCCTCTTCTAAATGATTGAAGCGTCTTTCAGGAAGTAGAATAGACCAAAGTTGTTTAGTCCTTGATACTAATTATGACTATAAGACTCATTATGACACTTCTTAAGATTAGCATAAACAAATATACCAACATTTCCCCCCTTTTTTCTCAAACTGCTCAACACTGTTCGAATCCATTTTCGTTATTAACGAAAAAAACTTTACTAGTTGCTAATTCGAATTTAATCCAACACATTGCCGACGACCCCATTATGCATCAGTGAAGCATTGATGATGTCGTGTCGTGTTCAGCTGACCTCAAAGGCAGCCTAACCTCCAATCGGGCCAAGAATTGCCATCGCTGGCAGCTGATATTGCTGTTGCTTCTCGGATTTTCAAAATTCAACGTCAACTGGCAGCTGCTGCGTGGAACGGCTGTGCGGTCGACGGCTGCTGCAGCTTGACCCCAACGTGTCGAATGCAACTCTGACTCGGCGCAGCTGCAACTTGAGTGCACCGTCCGCAGGCCGGTCTGACAACTCCGGCATCCGACAGCAGCCCAGCGTATGCTGGCACCTAGGCAAGTTCAACTTTCAATAATTAATACTTTTCTCCCTTTTCATTATTTTACTTACTCCATTTGTTGCAGCAGCGATGGGTGGCCATGTTTCACTCTCTGACCCAACACGCCTTGTGCAAGCAATCGATTTGTCCCTGGTTGTTCCGCTCTATCTATGTGTGTGTTATGTGTGTGTGTTAGTGCGAGTCCAGTGCATGGCATCGTGTGGCGTGCGCTCAAATATTCCCATCAGGATTTCCAATTAGTGCTAAACTTTGTGGAAGGTAATCGAATTTCACTCGAGTGTGCGGCTGTATTAGTTTATATAACTTTGTGTATGCTCAACTACGTGTGTGTGTGTGTATGTGTGTTTAGCTGTAAAAATCACTTAATATTAAAAGGCTGTATCGACACAAGTGCAACAAAATGATAAAATGCAGCAATGGTGCAAAGATTGCACTGCAGAGTGAGCAGAATGAATAATTAAAGGAATTGTGTAAAAGAAAAAATAAACAAAAAGTTACATAAATACTCGTAAATATGAAAAATGAAACACACCTCAAAGATTTGCCTCACTTTAGAGCAACTATACCGTGCGACAAAAATTAAAACAATGTTTTCGGAAAAAATCCATATGGGCGCGAAACTAGAGACCAAACATAGTAATACTGCGTACTAAGTTTTTCATTTCAACATCCTTTGTCCTTTTAAAAGGACTTCAAAATTTTGAAGGGGATAAAAAAGAAAAAAAATAGAAAAAATACTTGACCTCGTTAGAATATGGCGATATGTATATCAAATGAAAGAGGAAAAGCGCAAGAAATTAAATAAAATTGATATTTTATCTATTTGTAAAAAAAGATATGAAAAAGTCCTTTGAAAATTTTAATCCCTTATATCCTTGAAATTTTATGTAGAATTTTCTTGAAAAGTAAGTATGTTAAAACCCAAAATCTCTTTGATCACGTGTCAAAAATTCATTACTCTAACTTTATTGATTCGCAGTTATTTAAAAAAAAGGCGGAAGCTGCAATTCTAATGAATACAAAAATTCAAATTTTTTTGAGTATCAGTATTTTAAATAATAAAAAGATACAAAATCAATCAAGCGAGAATAACGAAATTTGGCACGTGATCAAGGAGTTTTTGGGTTTTATCATACTTACTTTTCAAGAAAATGCGATGTAAATTTTCAAGGATATAAAGGATTAAAATATTCGAAGGACCTTTTTTATATCCTTTTCTTACAAATAGATTAAAAATCAATTTTTTTTAATATCTTGAGCCTTTCCTCTTTCATTTGATATACATATCGCCATATTCTAACGAGGTTAATTATTTTTATATTTTTTTTTAATTTTATCCCCTTCAAAATTTTGAAGTCCTTTTAAAAGGACAAAGGATGTAGAAACGAAAAACTGAGTACGCAGTATTACTATGTTTGGTCTCTAGTTTCACGCACATATGGATTTTTCCCGGTGTGAAAAATGCTGTCGCACGGTGTTATGTGTTGTCCTTTTTCTTAGCAGAGTTTAAAGTTAATCGACACATCTTTTTTGCAGTCTCGTAAGTCAACTTTTTAGTGTTCCTTACTGGGTTGACTAGTGTTCGGCGTCTTATTCTCTTTTGTTTGATTTATTTTTTGTTGTTTTTGTTTTGTTGTTTTTCATAATAATTTGAGTGCACTCAAAGTGCTGCATTTTTCATTGACTGCATAAAAAAGTTTCATTGTATTTAGGTGAATAGAAGTTATTGCTGTGAGGAGAGTTTACCTACAACAAAGGTAACCCAAAGGACCCATAGAATAGAATTTAATGGGGTTTGTTGCACTGAGACCAAAACTGATCTATTGTGCCCCCTAAAGAGACCCATTGTGATACCACAGTTAATCGGACTCGAATCTCTTTACTGCGAAAACCAGTTTAAGCTTTTAACAAAAATAAGTATTGGCTATTTGCTCGATTTTATAGATTACCAAAAAAAAGCTTATCAACTGAGTCTTTTCTCTCCCCGAAACTTCCAGCCAGGTGCAGAAAAAGTAAAGTACTGTATTTCGTTGATGGAAATGTTGAATTAAATTTTTTGTTCATGCTGAACTAATCCGTGATAGGCTTCTAATTTGTTAAGAAAAAAGTATGAAAAGTGATGAAAATGACTATGGCCAATTTTTGCTATTATTTCGATGCGGATGTGTAAATAATTTGGCTGTGTTGTATTGCTTGATGTGTCGGCTTTTATTATACACCAAATCGTCAATTGATTTACAAAAAATTTGTATGTTTTTCACCATCAAAGAAAACGCCTTAAAATTCCATATTTTCCGACTTTGAGGTCCAATTACTGCGGAAGTTTAAAACCTATAAAAATAAATTGCATCGAAAAAGAAGCCGTGCGGTATTGTTAATGAAACATGGTGAAATGTATGTCAACCGGTTTATTGGTTTTGAAATGACGATAAAAAATATGGAAAAAGTAGAGGAAAATCTGAAAAAGTGACACGGTACCTGTATCTCGCTAACTAGAGCTGCTACAAAAAATCTGAAGATCTGGTAGAGTCGAAATCAGCGCACCCAAATTAGTAAGAAACAGTAGAAAAACTCCATGCAACAGAAAAAAAGTGCGATTTTGTTGTCCTGTGTAATCATTATGAAAGTCCTCATGAGAGTAAGCAGTATGATAGGGAGGAATCCATGAGAAAAACTCAATTTGTACTTTTACGAAAATTAGTTCTGCTACCTAACGCAAGTGTATTCGTTTCTCTGAATTGTGCTCAAAAATAAAACACACTAAATCTCTTATATGTAGTCCAAAGCGAGTAGTCACTGTTTACAATTTTACACTCCACTGTTTCTACACTTGTTACTCATTGCACTAGCCGCCCTACTCCGTATTGCATCGCTGTTTGTCAAAAGCAAACTCTTCCCTCTGCGCTGTACTCGGTTGCCTCTTATACTTGTGGGCTTATAGCGAAGCTTGTTCTGGAACATTCTAGTATCGTCTCGAGTTGTTCTCGAACATTCCAGTATTGCCTCGACTTGTTCTAGAATATACAGTATCGCCTCGAGTTGTTCTCGAACATTCCAGTATTGCTTCGAGTTGTTGTCGAATATCCCAGTATTGCCGCGAGTCGCCTCTTCGATTGTTCCAGTTCTGAAATATTCCAGTATTGCCTCGCCATTGCACAGTGAGGGCGAGCATTATCGTCACAGTACTGTCCCTGAGGCGATCCTCTATTACAGAAGTTTTTAAACCGTCGGTGATACGTGAGGCTTTCAGAAGTGGTACGAACTTCACCAACATTGCACGTAATGGTAGGCGGAAAAAAGTTTAAGAACCGCTGCTCTATTCGGCAGCTTGTTGGACACTGTGCTATTGGGTCCAGGCTCATCAAATGTCGCGTCGCGTCTAATGATGTTTGCAGAAGCTGCGGTGATGAGGAAAAAGTAGAAACAATACAACACTTTCTGGGCCCCAGTCCGAAAGAACGCTAACTCTATGCCCTAAGGTAAAGAATCCTGACAGGCGATTCGAAATTTCGGATCGGCCTGACCTCGTTAAGGTGTTGAATGAATTTTTCCCGCATTGAGACTGTTGGATTGGATTCACAATGGACGATTTTGATCTTCGAGTGGAAGTGCGGCCTACGCAGCTCAGATCCTTCCCCACCTAAACCTATGCAACTTCGTACTATCAACATCGCTGGAAGATAGTCAGCACATGGTCATCAATAACTCAATAAGAAGATGCTTTTGTAACAATATGGAGGGAATAGAATATTATCTGTGGCTACAGTGTGCTGTGGGGATGAAGTAAGGTTATTTGAGGTTAAGTTGGTATGGTTAAAGGAGGAGTGGGTTTCTCCTGTAAAAGTTTACTTAAGATATCGCAAATTTTGAGATCGGAAAACTAATTCTTTACCTCTTCCGGATGTACTTGGGATCCTCAAGGAACCATCAAATTTTGTGTCAGAGAGTTAGGTCGAGTAAAAAATTCCAGAGCTCTCATTTCTATGTTACCTTCATACCAAATGTTTACTGGCGCATACAAAAGGGGTTTGGAGGATTCAAACTCCCAAATATCCGTTTATTACAAAATAATGTGGGTGTCAAAAATGATTTCCGCTTCTTCCTCCAAATGAAATCCTGTGTGTGCGGCTGCATATGTTTCTACAGAATTTCGTTCAGTTCTTGTTCCTTGTGGATTATTTGTTCTTACCAGATCAGGTTCTTTGATCTGATTAGTTTGGAAGATCTTCGGCCCTTCTGCTCATCTCTTCATGTAACTATTTGTCTACTATTTTTCTGTCTAGCACTGAGAATGGCCGGACCAATACTTCACTGCTAGAGCACAAAGCAAAGTCTATCCGTGAGTCCATTCTAGCAAATGCCATCGCAGCGAATAAAGACCGAAAGTCTATGTGCCGACTATAACACAAGAACAACAAAAACAATGCACCACAGACATAAACGTGCAAAAGTTGCTCGGCCAAGTTGACGCCCGACCGATTTGAGGGTGTCCAAGTACAATATTTGCGTAGTACCTGCGAAATTAGTTAATTAACTTGTGGGCTATGCCATCTGTCCGAACAACCCCTTTTTTATGGCGCAACACATGCAGTGACACACCAACGCAGCTTAGTTGTTGTAAGTGCAATTTCTTCAGCACGAAGTCGCGTTTTATTAGACATTAATTTTGATTACGTTTACTAATTAATTGACGTCGTCGTTTACACGGGCGCCATTGCACACCCCAACCTGCCGTTCGGTCTGCCTTGCGAGCAGTCGTGTAGTTTAGGGTTGTGGTGTGTGTGTGTGTGCTGTATGCACAATGGCGGCATTAGTCGGCTGTGCTATGCAAGCAGTTGGGTCGCCACTGCGGGGGGAGTGGGTAATTGGAAATTATTGGCGTATTGACCTGTAATTTTTTTGATATGCTTCACGAGTGCGAAAAGCTCAAGAATGGCCTAAGGGAACGCAGCTGACGAGTAGAGAGTAGAGAAACAAAATTTAAATTGAGTGAATAAAAATAATAGTCATTAAAAAATGTCTCATATTTAATACACATATTTATATTTTATTAAAAAATATTTTACGACGTGAAAAACGTTTTCTTTCCAAATCTTAGAACTTTTCTTAATTTTTTATTAAATTTTTTTACATCGGAATCAGTTCACTTGACATCACTGCTGTCAAATGTTGTGTTGTACAAATCACCGTAAACTGGCTAAATCATTCTAAAGGCGATTTCGATTGGCCAACAATTCGCTTCGAATGCGCCAAAGTGCGCTGGAATGCAGACAAACAATAACGGAAATTTAATTAACATTACCGCCGCAATGTTGGTGTAATTTTACGTGCGCTCGCTTTCTCTGATTTTACACTCTTTTTTTCATTTCGCATTTTTCCTTCTATTTCATATAATTCGCCATTGCTGGGCTGCTGCACTTTAGTTGGTTATTTTGCGCTGGCAATTGCAACAAACAAATTTAGGAAATTAGTTCAGGCGATACTTCCTTCCGCAATTACTTCCGCATCGTCGTTGTTGGCGGCACTGCACCAACACACTAACACACACACACATTCATATAGTGCTGCATGCCGCACACGTTGCGCTGCATTCATTTGGCATTCGAGTAAACGTGTATGTGTGTGTGTGTGTGTTAGTGCGCTCCAGGTGCAACGGCCATTACACTGCAGCCACCTATTCGCGTATCGTTTACAATTAAAAATCCACTAAACTATTGGAAAATATATCGTTCGATTGCAGAATGTGAAAAAAAATCGCCATTAAAAATGCATGTCCAGCATTGCAGGCAGCGGCACATTCAATGTTGCGCCATTTTCACCTCGTCGCTGTTTGTGGCACGTTTCGTTTCACCTGCTTTAGTTTTAGTTTTAGTTTTTGCTTTTGTTTGCTTTTGTTTGAATTTTTCTTTTTTGCTATTTTGCTGCAAGTTTCAATCCATTGTTGGCGCCGTGCCGCTTGATTGGGCTTCGATTTTGTTTCGCCTTCATTCAATTTCTCCACATTCGTTCTTGCCGTTTCACACTTAAAAATTAATTGCTGCAAAATAAAACAATGGCAAAGTCGAAATGAAATGTGCCAGCAGTCAGGTTACACCACGACTGTGGCGACTATTGCAATTTTCATGCGGCTTCAATGACACAATGTAAGTTTTAACACAACTACGAGTAACTATTGAAGAGTTAATGTGAAAGCAACGTGGTGCTTGAATATTTATTTACTTTAAGAAGTAAATTCGAGGTTGCCAAGTGATGCTCGCTGATTTGGAAATGCATTTACTAGTGGTGAATACTTCTAACAGTGTTCTGAGTACTTTATCCCTAAAGGAAATAGTTGACTAATTGGGTAAAGCTATAGCGCCAAGATGTTCACTATGTATGGATATAACATCTTCTCCGGTACCTTAGGTTGAATTTCAATAATTACTCATACGTGAATGGAAAACCAAATAACCAATAAAATAGTTGGAGACTTTTTGCCCAGCTTTTCTCTGGAGATCATTCAAAATCATCGTTGAATTGGAAAATGTCTTCCCATCTTTTCTTTGAAGATCATTCGAAACTATCCTCGAATTGGAGAATGTCTGTCCATCTTTCCTTTGAAGAATATTCGAAACCATTTTTGAGTGGGAGAATGTCTGTTCATCTTTTCTCTGAAGATCATTCAAAACCATCTCTGAGTGGGGAAAATGTCTGCCCATCTTTTCTCTGAAGATCATTCAAAACCATTCTTGAGTTGGAGAATGTCTGTCCATATTTTCTCTGGAGATCATTCAAAACCATCCTGGAGTTGGCAAATGTCTGTTCATCTTTTCTTTGAAGATCATTCAAAACCATCCTTGAGTGGGGAAAATGTCTGCCCATCTTTTCTCTGAAGATCATTCAAAACCATCTCTGAGTTGGAGAATGCCTGTCCATCTTTTCTCTGAAGATCATTCAAAAACATCATTGAGTTAGAAAATGTCTGTGCATCTTTTATCTGAAGACCATTCAAAACCATCCTTGAGTGGGAGAATGTCTGTCCATCTTTTCTCTGAAGATCATTCAAAACCATCCTTGAGTTGGCAAATGTCTGTCCATCTTTTCTCTGAAGATTATTCAAAACCATCCTTGAGTTAGAGAATGTCTGCCCATCTTTTCTCTGAAGATCATTCAAACCCATTCTTGAATTGAAAAATGTCTGCCCATCTTTTCTCTGAAGATCATTCAAAACCATTCTTGAGTTGGAGAATGTCTGTCCATATTTTCTTTGAAGAATATTCAAAACCATTCTTGAATTGAAAAATGTCTGCCCATCTTTTCTCTGAAGATCATTCAAAACCATTCTTGAGTTGGAGAATGTCTGTCCATATTTTCTTTGAAGAATATTCAAAACCATTACTAGCGAGCAACGAAGGTTTATGGTTCGATTCCTCCAGTACTGTGAATTATCTCAAACAGACAAATTTCTCAACTTTGTTTTGAGAAAATCGAGAATTCTAAACTGCTCTCTTCGTTCTGGCATTCCCATAGGGTCTTGAGTGATTCGAAAAAAACCAGTCAGCGCTGCTTTAACCCTGCATTACTATCGTCTATTACACTAACGCCATTACTAACTATGGGTGTAATCCACCCACAACTTTTGATTATCTGTTTTACATATCAATTGAGGTAAAATAAACAAAAACCAAATTTTTTCATAATCAGAACATCATAACATGTAAAAAAAAAAATAAATTATTTAATTTTGTTAATTCATTTATTTAATATAAACATTTGTTTATGTGCATCTCATTTCAAGAAAAAAAAATATGAAATAAAAAGTTGTACTGGGAAAATAGCCACATCTTGCACAATATTTAAGTTATGTTTCTTGGGCTTAGTGATTTAGAAGGCTAAAAAAATAAGTAATAAATAATTATTTAATACTTTTTTTTGGATCGAGGTAAAATTTTGCGTAAAAACTCAAACAAAAATCAACAATATACCTGCTACTTTTAAAGGTTACACCGTGCGACAAAAATCAAAAAATTTCCAAACACACGAAAAATCGATATACTCGCGAAACTAGGAGTCAAATGTAGTAAAACTGCGTTTTTTGTTTTTCTCTCTGACGTCAAGATTTTTTTAAAGGACTTTGAAATTTCAAGGATATGTTTATTTCAAGGAATTATATTAAAAATTGAGCGCATTGAAGAATAACAATATTGGTATCAAATGAAAGAGAAAAATCATTAGAATCTTAGAAAATTTAATGTTTTGGTGCAAAAGGACGAAGAGGTATTGAAAATGTCCTTTTAACTTTAAACTAAACTTTATCCTTGAATATCCTTGGAAATTTTCAATAGTTTTTTTTTAATATATCTTAAGGACTAATATGTAAACTACTACAATCTTGAATTTCGTCCTTCTAACTTTATTAGTTTAAGATATAACAAATTTAATGTTATACAAATTTTGTTACTGATCCTAGAGCATAATTTTTAAGGATTTTCTACTAAGTAAATGGTCTATACGTTATTTAAAAAAATTGTAGCCAAAAAGTGTATAAAAATATATAAATGTATTTTATAAAAAATACAACTTCATTACTAACAATCGGTGGGTGTAACACACCCCGTGACTTTTGAAAACAATTGTATAAAAGCATCAGCTTTATTTATGCAACTGCAATGTATTCTGAAACCTTCCAAAATATGCAAATGTGGATTACATTATAACTTTTTGTTGGTTTTGGTTAAAAAATTTATATTTTACCAAGAAATTGAACTCACAGGGTGGATTCCACCCTGACGATAGTAATGGAGGGTTAAGTGGTGCAAATCGAACTAAGCGGGCAGGTAATATTGCACGCTTTAATCGAGCTGAGGATGGATCTATACTGTTCTGATTGTAGGCCCAAAATAGGCCGAGATGGCTACACAGTTAGTGAGTCTTGTATAACGAGTCGTTGTCTAAGTTAGATGGGCAGGAATGTGGCTAGAATTCATAGAAAAGATCGAAATTTCGATGACAAGACACAAAGTTTTGCTCGTAGAAGCTCAACGAGCATGTGACAGAACCGTTTCTGGAAAGTTAGAGTGGGCAGTCACAATGGAATCTAAATCTGTGGGGCTGCTTTGGTTAGTCGTCCAATAAATAAATAAATAAAAAACTTGTTCAGCGTTCATGCTGTGATAGATAGAGCTAAAAAACTAATTTGGATGGGAAAGTTTGCTAAGCGGTTGCTACCACAGCTAGGTAGCATAATTAGTCAGTAAACTGCCGTAGTGGATATTGGATGCAATTTTGAATTCATTGCAGAAACTTACTGATTTTCATAGTTGAAATTGTTCTAAGGTCTTCTGGGCAGGGAGACCCGAGCAAATGTATCCTGCTCCTTGCAAAACCTGGGCATGTACACAAAAAGTGAGTCAATGTCTCTCTGGGATTTCTCCTTAATCATTCAGCCTAAATAGTTCCTGATTAGTACTCGAGCTTTCATGAACAATCTTGAATAATATCCACCTATGTGTGACACTTTGTGAGGTGAGCTCAAGTCATCTGCATTCACTGCCTCCGAAAATGAACTTCTCGGTCAAGAATTCTTATTGTGTGCATGACTTTGAAATTCTCGCTCTCTGCGATGGCATAAATAAAATATTTTCACACTTGATCTAAGAAAGTAACACAAATGCAAAAAATCGGTTGCGCCAAACTTTGCCATGAGAACATAAATCAAAGTGTCCACTTTCTTTTTATAGTTACTTACTTCAATGTATTTGTATGTGTGTGTGTGTGTGCCGATATATAAAGCACACAAACATACATGCACGTCCGAGTATTTCGTTGTAAAGCATATTGAAGTGTTCGCCGCTGCGCAGCACAAATGTCAAATGTCAGTTTGAACTGCGCCCGTGGCGAACAACTGACTCGTGTGCTTTCGGGTTCATTGCATACAATTTTTCTCATATTTTTTTCCCTGCACCGAACTGTGTCCTTTGGCTTTTCACTATTTTACGCATTTTTTCCTTTCGTTTAGTTGACTGTTGTTCAGTTGTGTTGCTGTGGTTGTGTTTCATTTCAACGTAGTTTAGCAGCGTTTGATGTTTGGAATTTCAGCGGACAGCCATGCGAAAATGATAATAAGCCGTCGCTTCGACTGTCGTTGCTAAACATTGCTGTCCTGCTGGTACGTTATTCATATGTTGGCCGTGCTTGTCTGCCTGTGACCCTCACATATTCGCATTCATCGTTCTGCCATCGTTGGCCTATCTGACTTTGCAATCAGTTCGCTGAGCCGGCTCTCGCTCTCGCTGCTGCCGCTGTCTGCATGTAAACGCTTGTCCTGGCGCTCTCAATCGCATGTTACACACACACACACACAGACTTGATTCAAGCCCGCTTGCCACCCCATGAACTGGTCTGGAGTTGTTGACAGCCGCTTCGCCGCTGCTGCTTTGGCAGTTTTATGTGAGTGCGTCCGTTTGTTGCCGCCAACTTTTTATGTGCATTTTGTCAAGTGTGTAAAACACACACACATACATACAAATGTATGTGAGTATGCTAATACATGGATATGGACGCATGCATATGGGTATGGAACATTAGGTTTCCGAGTGTGTGCGACAGTGTGTTTTCAATGCGCCCTCGTGATTATGAGATTTTCTCATACCGAAATAGGATTAGATTCACCAACACTACACTGAACAAAATCACATCAGAATACATCAGCAAATGTTTGCTTAGCCCTTTCGCTATTTTCTTGCCATATGGCAACATGCTACTTTGTGGACGTCTGCATCCTTTGTGGTTTCAAGAATACATTTTTGGTTGGTCCTTAGAATAGTTTGAAGTTTTAGGCAAAATACGAAATTAATAAACTGAATATTTAAGTTTAATGAAAAGAAGTATACACGTTTTGTTAATGGTATATCTTGACATAGTAAAGGAAGAAGAAGCAGAAAAAATTAGGTAACTTTTTAATTTGACGTTTTCTTTCAATTTAGATACTTTTTTTTTAATTTTCGCTTAAGTTAATGAAGAAATAAACAAATTTTCGTTATGCGTAAACAGTTTTATGTTTAAGGGGGTATTACGATTTTTTTGGGCGATTTTCAATGAATTTTCAACTTTTTTTTTTGAGAAACTGAAAAACTTTTTTTATTCAAATCTTTTTACACATCGTAGTATCAAACTTCAAGAGTACAAAAAAATTTTTTTTTTGACATTTTCATTTAAAGTGTAATTTATAGAGGGCGCTGAAGTGGACATCCCAGTCGGCAAATCAGTTGCGGTTCCAGCTAGATCAGCAATTCTGCATATCTGAAATCAAAAAATCAAAGTGTTTTTGAAAGATAAGTACAATATCTAGTGCCTGACGAGAGGAAATTTTTCTAACTTTAAATGTAACAAAATGGCAGCACTTTAAAAAAAATATACGAAAAATGGTCGTTTTTTTGGGACGAAAAGTCGTGTAGAAAAAAAAATACGAAGTAAAAAAAAAAAAGCTCTCGTCAGGCACTAGATATTGTATTTAAAAATAAGTAGAAAAAAAATTAGGCCGATTGCACTTTACAGTTTTTCTCCCGAGCTGGAACCGATTTCAAAAACATGATTTCGAGAAAAACGCGTTTAAATGAGCGCGTGCCCTGCGTTCGCTTCTTTTTCACGCATACATATAACAATATATATATCAATAACTTTTTTTCTAATGTACGGATCGATCTGATATTCGGGGGACGAATTCTAGACGCATATACGAATAGAATGAAACAATAACAAAAAAATCGAAAAAAAAAATTTCAAAAATCGTAATACCCCCTTAAGTAATTATTACAGTCACAACAATGTGGTTGCTCTCATAGAAAAACACTCTAAAATACAGGGTTCGAGTATAACAATTAAAAAATTGTGAAAATGAAATGTTGCTAATATAACCACATAGAAGCCTACGACGTGAAATTTAAAATTTTAACTTTCCCCAGTAAAAATCTGTAGCGAAAGGGTTAGAGTGAGTTCTATGAGTGTTTTTCTACTACATTGTAAATATTTCTCACAAAAAGCAGACATATTGAAGATCAGGTATGGAAAATGAATTGAATTGAAATTTAGTTGAAGCTTAAGAATAAAATTAATTAACTAATTAGACATAATTGATTAACAAATTATATATTAGTGAACGACATAGTTGATTAATAAAATATTTCTTCTGTTATTTACAGTAGGTATTAGTTGTTATTTTTTATTTGATAGTGGATGACTGCAAAGACAGTGGTGCTATCTCGCTTGCTATGCCCCAAGACTTCAATGTCTTTAGCGCAGACAAGGAGCTGGACATTCTTGGTGAAGATGGCAGATCGATCTCCATGGTGAAATTGAAGAGATTGCACCAAAAAGGACCACCTTGTCTGAAGCCTCGAACTGTCTCGAGTGAGTCGGAGAGGTCAGTTTATATCTTGATTTGAGCTGCAGGTATTGCTCAATGTCGCTTTGCAAAGTCTCACAAGATTTGCAGTAAAACTAAGCTCGGACAATGCAGCGTATACGTGATTCCTTTTTTGGGCTATCGAATGTTGCCTTGTAACACTGTGCGACAGCATTTTCCAGACCGGGAAAAATCCATATGTGCGTGAAATTAGCGACCAAATATAGTAATACTGCGTACTCAGTTTTTCATTTCTACATCCTTTGTCCTTTTAAAAGGACTTTAAAATTTTGAAGGGGATAACAAATAAAAAAAAAATAAAAAATACTTAACCTCGTTAGAATATGGCGATATGCATATCAAATGAAAGAGGAAAAGCTCAAGAATTTAAATAAAATTGATATTTTATCTATTTGTAAAAAAAGGACATGAAAAAGGTCCTTTGAAAATTTTAATCCTTTATATCCTTGAAAATTGATATAGAATTTTCTTGAAAAGTAAGTATGTTAAAACCCAAAATCTCCTTGATCACGTGTCAAAATTTCATCACTCTAACTTTATTGGTTTGAAAGTTATTAAAAAAAAAGACGGAAGCTGCAATTCCAATGAAGTACAAAAATTCGAATTTATTTGAGTACCTATCAGTATTTTAAATAATAAAAAGATACAAAATCAATGACGCGAGAATAATGAATTTTTGACACTGAAACTTTTGACTATAGAAATGAAAAACTGAGTACGCAGTATTTATTTATTTGGTCTCTGGTGTGAATATTTTTTTTAATTTTTGTCGCACGATGTAATCGATAAAGAGATGGAGAGTGTTGATTTGACACTCATGGGTCTTTTCCAAGATTTGGAATAATGTGAATATCTGATCGATGATGGATCTACCAGGTCTAAAGCCACACTGATAAGATGCAACCAGCGTTTTGGCAAGTGGCTTCTTTTATTCATATAGTACCTTAATAATTTATTAAATTACTTTAGATTTAATTAATAATTAATTAACATGCAATAAATACACTAAAAGATAACTACATTATAATTTTTAAAACTTTTTCCAAAATGCAAAATTGTCTGGCAGTGTAATTGGATGGTTTAGTCTGGCGAGAATGTAAAAAAAAGAAGCTTTTCCGCTTTCAGCGAATGCACCGCTGATAGCGTCCATGACATTGTTGAGGAATTGCCTCTTAAAATGCCAGCAGCCTGTTGTGTCACTGCACACACACTTATGCAGACACACACACACATACACACCCAGGTGCAACTTTAAGGGCTCAGGGGGCCCCTTTCCCATAAAATGAATTTTATGCGGAAGTTTGGTGTTGGAAATAAAAAGAAAAGATCAACAAACTGCTTTGTTATTGTTTTAATGAACTCAATGTTTCAGTCATTCGGAAATGCTTGTTTAGAAATTGAGAAAGCAAAGTTTTTCAAATGTCATCGAAATGTTTTGAGCGCCTGATCGTCGCGTACGCCACTGAGTGTGTCGCATGCACTTTTGTTTTGTAATGGAATACGAACGGACAGACGATGCGCGCTACTGCCAACTCGGCCAACAATGTTGACATCACCATCAGCGCCACCAACAATTCCATGCATCACTGCTGTATGTGCTGGTGTTGTTGTTGTTGTTTTTGATGTTGTTGTTGTTGGGTGTTCATTGCAGCGCGGCAGTGCGGCCACTGATGGCGGCGCGCCGTTGCTTGAGCTGCGGTTATGCACTGCAAATGACTGCCGCCCGGACGCGAATGTTTTATGGTGTCGGTGTGTGCGCAGCCTCATGCAACAGCCGCCGTATGTGTGTGTTTGTGTGTGTGTGTGCGCAGGCTCATCATTGTCACAGCCAGTGAGTTTAAGTTATGCGTGCGGATTTTTTTGGTTTTTTTCCATTTGCCTCTGGCACCATTAGCGTTGTCGCCGTGCCGGGGGGCGCCGGCGATGAGTTGGTTAACGGGTGAAGTGCTGCAGGGGCGGAAAAGGGGGCTGACTGCACGGATTAGTGGGTCGTCTGCTTAGTTTGTTGGCTGGATGCGTTTTGTGGCACTCTCGCCATTTCAGTTTGCTCTTTCTATCTTCAAGTGTCTACGTGTTAGTGTGTTTGTGTTTGTATGTGTGTGTGTTGTATCTGTGTCACGTGCTGTCAGTGTGTGCGCATGTGTGTGTGTTTGTGTGCCACACTCCAGCTTGTGGCGCTCTCATGCGAAGCTTCTGGCTATTCAGCTGCGAGCCTGCACACTTCCGTCGACTCCTGCCGGCAGCAGCCAGTGTTGCCATGCACATGCATTCTACTGTAATGATGCTCGACGTAAATTTGCCTGCATTTTTACTTTGATTAATGTCCTGGCAAATATTGCGCGATAAAATATTATGGTGAAGTCAACTAACCAACCAACCAACCAACCAAACACCCAACGAACCAACAATGGCAGTCACAACAACAACAACAACAAGAACAACTACAATGCCACCAGCAGTTACCTTCTGCCGTAGGCGTTGCGGTCGTTGTTGTTGCAGTTGCGTAGCAAATTTGTGTCTAATGCGGGAATAGGATTTGTCGGCGACAATGGCAGCACCAACAAACGGCCAGAAAAACTGTAAAATAATGTTGGCGCATTAAATTCAAAACCTCACCTCAGTTAAATTCAAAACCTCACCTCAGTTAGGCTGCAACTGCAGCTAACTTGGGGGGGGGGCGCGTTGTCACCCTCTCGCTCTGCTGCTGCCTTTTCACACGTTGTGCTCCGTATGTGTGTGTGTGTGTGTGGTATGTGTTTGTGTGTGCGTGTTGTTGACTGGAATTTGGCCTCTGAGTTGGCCATTGCTGACATTGGTTTAGTCGCATTTCACTGGTAGTATTATTGCTGGGGCTGTTGTTGTTGTTGTTTTGTTGGCATCATCAGCAGCAGCAGCATCAGCAACATGCATGTTGCCTGCAACTGCCATGCGGTTTCTTCGTAATTTGCGTGCTTTTCTAGTTGCTTGTTTTGTTTTTTGTTGAGCTGCCACTGTCACTGTCGTTGCAGTTGTTGTTGTTGTTGTTGTTGAAGTCTTTTCTCATAGTCATCATCATCATCATAATTTTTCAGTATTTCTGGGCAATGTATTTTTGTCTATTTTTGTCGTTTTTGTTGCTTTCATTCATTGTAAATGTTGCTGAATGTTGATTGCATTTGTGTGTGTAGTTGTTGTTGTTGCCTGTGAGAATGTCCGGATTGTTTGATGTCTGTGTATGGAACTTATGTAATTTTTGGTTGGTTTGTTAGCAGATTTGGTCAGAGATTGCTTTGCACTGTGGGTTGAAACATTTAGTGCGAACTTGGCACTGACAAATGGAAAAAAAGAATCAGGCAGCATGTCAGTATTTTCTTGTAGACTAGATTTTGGTAATAGCAAAAAATTGTGTAACAATTCCAACTGCGACTTCTTCACACTAGAATGCCCAAGGTAGTCATTTTGACTACATTGAGGTCTTTTATTGTAAATAACTTTTATTGCATCGCTCTCTAAAAAGTTTAAAAGCTAAATGGAATAAATAAATTAAAAATATTGTAAACAAATTTGTTACCCCAATTTTGTAACATTTACCTTAAATGCCCAAGAGGAGTCATTTTGACTAACTATATAAAATTTTCAGCAAATCTTACTGATAAATAGACAAATATACATCTTCAATTGCAAAATATGACATTTTCAAATAATTGCAAATATTAAAAAAAAATATAATAGTAGGTTGTTTTAGTTTTTCAATCCAAAATTCACTCACAAAATTCATTCACAAATTCCAAATTCCAAATTTCATTCCATTTTATCCCATTGATGTGTAAAATAACATACTTACTTTTCATGAAAATTCTATAAAAATTTTCAAGGATATAAAGGATTAAAATTTTCAAAGGACCTTCTTCATATCTGTTTTTTATAAATAGATAAAAAATCAATTTTATTTAAATTCTTGAGCCTTTCCTCTTTCATTTGATATACATATCGCCATATTCTAACGAGGTTAAGTATTTTTTATATTTTTTTTATTTTGTATCCCCTTCAAAATTTTGAAGTCCTTTTAAAAGGACAAAGGATGCAGAAATAAAAAAACTGAGTACGCAGTATTACTATGTTTGGTCTCTAGTTTCACGCACATATGGATTTTTCCCAGTGTGAAAATTTTTTTTTAATTTTTGTCGCACGGTGATATACTACTGTGTCCAAAAAATAAGGTTACATTGTATTTATTTTGAAAATTCTTTATTTATTCTTCCAAATCAATTTTATCCCCTTCAAAGTAATCCCCTGCCGATGCAATGCACTTATGCCAACGGATTTTCCAATCTTCGAAACACTGATTGTAGTCACTCTCCGGGATGGCCTTCAGTTCCGTCTTCGCTGCGGCTTGAATCTCCTCTATCGTATCAAAACGGTGTCCCCGGAGCGGTCTTTTGAGCTTGCTGAACAGCCAGAAGTCGCACGGCGCCAGATCAGGTGAATACGGTGGTGAATACGGTGGTGGAACGATATGGGTTGAGTTTTTGGCGAAATGATCACGAATTACGAGTGCAGTATGGGATGGTGCATTATCGTGGTGTAAAAACCAAGAATTGTCTTTCCACAATTCCCACATTTTTAGGCGGATAGCGTTACGCAAACGACGCATAACGTTCAAATAATATTCCTTGTGGACTGTTGACTAAAAAAAAAATAATTCTCCAAATCCTTCGACGCGCGCAGTTTAAATTCAAATGTCACCTTATTTTTTGGACACAGAAGTATATGCGACGGTTATAAATTAAATTTCTGTACTAACTTAAAGATATTTCGGGGGGCGGGTTTAAACCCCAAACCCCTCCCCTCTGTGCGCCACTGGGACCCACACAGGCTTATTTGTTTATTGATACATTTTCATTAGATTGAAAAAAAATCCAGTTGGTCTTCTAATTGACCCTAAACCATAAAGTGAAATTTTTCCAGCGATTGTTTCAACCAAAAATAGAAATCAATGAGTACCAGCCAATTTCTCAGCTGATGTTGAACGTAAATAGAAATAAATTGCAACTCTATTCACTTATGTCATTTTCATTTTAAAGCAGCAAATCTGTGCCGCTCACACCATCATCATTTATTAAAAATATTTTAAAAGTATTTTCAAGTCGTTGATATCACAGCATTTTGTGCTCTTGCTGTTATTGTTGTTGTTGCAGTTGTTTTTGTTGTACAATATTTTTGGTGCCTGGGCGCGCGTGTGATGTGTTGTTGATAAAGTGTGAAGTATTGTCAACACCAAAACCATCACCGACAGCACCAATAACATCACCACCCCTCACATTGTTAGCACTTACAGCAACAACAGCAGCAACAGCAACAGCAACAGCAGCGACGGCGGGCGGGTTGGCATCAACCGCTACTACGTGCGCACAGTTGCCGCACGTGCCACCACCACGCAACGGCAACAGCATTGTTTTTGGCTTGCTTGCTGCATGTTGCTGGCTGGTTGTTTATGGTGAGGGCGGTGCTGCTGTTTGTTTGTTGTTGTTTCGGTTTTTGCAGCGAGCGCCTTTCGCCGTTTGTGTTCTTGAATGTGTCAGCTGCCTGTCGCCGCTTATATGGCGCGCTCAGGCCACAAAATGTTGTAGCAGTTGTGTTGTTGTGGTGTGCTTGTTGGTGTTTTTGTTGCATGTGCACCAAAATACAAAAAAAAACATCCATGCAACTTATGCTGATGCTGTGGAAAGCGCGCAAGACTGCATTTGATTTTATACGTGTTGGGTGGGGGGCAGGTCGATGTACGTGTGTGTGTGTGTGTGCGATTCGGTTTTCGGCGCTCCTTTGCAGTTGACACAATATTTTTATCGCAAAAATACAACACGTACGCGCACTCACAGCCACCGCAACGCTGGCCGCAATACGTTGCTGTGTGTGTGTGGTGTGTGTGTGTGTGTGTATGGCGTATAAAAATACTTTTTGTTGCTGCTATCTCGCTCAGTCACGACCATAATCACTCGTCCATGCAGCATAAAGTTTTCCGCTTTTACCATACCAACAACACTAACAACAACACCAACTATGATAACAACAACAACAGCATTTCAACTGTCCGACAATTGTCGGCGTCGGTTATTTTTTGTGGTTGCCCCCCTCCCACCGCTCACCACTCTTGCAAAGCGCTTTTGTGCGCTTCCTTTACTGTTGATTTGCTCTTTTACAACTTTCGTTTGTTGTTGGTCGCTGACAATGAGCGTTTTTGCATTTTATCCTTGTTGTTGTTGTTTTTTGGTGCTGTGGCTTATCATTTTTGGCTTTCGGCCGGCGCCACCACGGAATAGTTGCTAGTAGTAGGTCTGTCACTGCGTCCCTGCCGTCCGTCACAGTTGCCAAAAAACAAAAACACTCAAATCCCCCAAGAGGAGTGGAGAGAAAAAATTCAATTATCTTCACTTGAAGGCGCATCGTGATGCAAATGCGGTTCACAGCGAATGCAAATGAAAACTTTTCATAATTTCATCGCTTCCATTCTCGGCGCTCATACAACAACACAGCTGTTGTTGTCGGTTATCCATTGGTCGCTGTTCGCTGCTCACTGCCTGCTGTCGTTTGCCGTTGTCTGTTGCTGTCTGCTGGCTGTCTGTCTGTCTGCCTGCGCACTCGGCCTGCATGCGGAAGTTTGAAAAGCGGGCTGTCTGTCGCCTCGACCGATGGTAGCGTGCTGATAATTGTCTTTGTTATGCGCCATTCAAATCCTTTTGACTAAGTGGTGACTAAGTTTTCAGTTTGCAGACTTTCGCTTGTGATCTCTCCCACTCCATGCACTAACTCACTCTCTTTCTCTCTCTCTCTCGCTAATTCGCTTTCGGTGTGTGTCTGTTTTTGACGGATGGGGTTAGAGTTGCAAAAGTTGCCACTGTGCTGCCATCAGGTTCAGAGCACTTTAAACATTTCTTCGTAACTATTCAAGAGTTACTACTTTTATGTAAAGTAATCAGTTTAAATTTGTTTTGTATCACCGTGCGACAGCATTTTTCACACCGGGAAAAATCCATATGCGCGTGAAACTAGAGACCAAACATAGTAATACTGCGTACTCAGTTTTTCATTTCTACATCCTTTGTCCTTTTAAAAGGACTTCAAAGTTTTAAAGGGGATAAAAAAGAAAAAAAAATGTAAAAAATACTTAATCTCGTTAGAATACTGCGATATGTATATCAAATGAAGGAGGAAAGGCTCAAGAATTTAAATAAAATTGATTTTTTATTTATTTGTAAAAAAAGGATATGAAAAATTTGAAAATTTTAATCCTTTATATTTTTGAAAATTTATATAGAATTTTCTTGAAAAGTAAGTATGTTAAAACCCAAAATCTCCTTGAGCACGTGTCAAAATTTCATTACTCTAACTTTATTGGTTCGAAAGTTATTTAAAAACAGGCGGAAGCTGCAATTCTAATGAAGTACAAAAATTCTAATTTATTTGAGAATCAGTATTTTAAATCATAAAAAAATACAAAATCAATGAAGCGAGAATAATGAAATTTTTTACGTGATGAAGGAGATTTTGGGTTCTAACATAGCTACTTTTCAAGAAAATTCGATGCAAACTTTCAAGGATATAAAGGACTAAAATTTTCAAAGGACCTTTTTCATATCCTTTTTTACAAATAGATAAAAAATCATTTTTTTTTTTAATTTTTGAGCCTTTCCTCTTTCATTTGACATACATATCGCCATATTCTAACAAGGTTAAGTATTTTTTATATTTTTTTAATTATCCCCTTCAAAATTTTGAAGTCCTTTTAAAAGGACAAGGATGTAGAAATGAAAAACTGAGTACGCAGTATTACTATGTTTGGTCTCTAGTTTCACGCCCATATGGATTTTTTTCGGTGTGAAAAATTTTTTTATTTTTTGTCGTACGGTGTATTCAATGACATTAACCCATTTTCGGCCGCTACCAGAAATAGCCAATATTTTTTTAATTCCTTTTAAGGACTTACATTTAGGACCTTAATCAAGAATATTTTTGGATTTTTTTTGTGTTTTTTTTTAAATTATTTTTTTTATAAATTAATAAAAATTTAATTTAAAATAAAAACAAATATATATGTATATAATTTTGGTCAAATAATAATCAAGCATGAAAACAAACAATTGTTGGCTTGCATATGTACATACATGACAACTTCTGGCCAATTTTCGATTTTTCGACCACTGAAAAGTACGCGGTGCTGAGAGGTAAAAATATTTTCATAATCTTATGGATATCAATTGATTGTGGTAATTTGGTCTTTAGGCTTCGTAAATAATCAATAATAAATCAATAATTTGAAAAGGTTATATATTTTTCAAAATATTCAAAATATGACTAAAAAAATGCTTTTCTTCGTGCCTTCGCCAACATCTCTAAATTTATCTTTTTTAAAAAAAATTATTATTCGGCCAGCGGCCGAAAATGGGTTAAAAACTAAACTTTATTCTATGGCAGTGTCGTACATAAAATTTCATATGAGTGGATTTTGTACACAACTTTTGAGCCCAATACCATTCGAAATCATATTTGAAAGCCACTATTTTTGTAATAAATAAATATTTGGGTATTTGAATCCCTCCTTCAAGGCATTATAAGCGTCTGGCCAAAGCTTATGAATAAAAACTGATTGAATACAAGACTTGTACAGGATAAAATTATCGTACAAAATAAAACGTTGAACATGCTCGAATGGAAGGGATCTACAATCAGAGTATAGACATGATTTAGTGTTGTATGGAGATTCTTAATAATGGTCTCTCGATGCTCCCCAACCTCTCATTTTATGCGGTTTGGTGAAAAAGTGCATGAGCCAACAAATTTTGGGGCTAGAGTGAGGCTAAATGGCGTCGCATCGAGGTCAAAGTTAACAAAAAAGCTGGGAAATTCGATAAATTGCTCCACAGCTGGTTAGAAGTTGCTCTTAGAGGGTTAAAATCTATGACTGATCCCCACTAGTTTTCTCTACTGAACATTTCTCTCAAACATATTTATACCCCCTCTCCAACCCTTAATGGGGCTCCCATACAAAATGGTCGTTTTTATAAAATAGGCTCCCACTGCTCCCAGGTTGCCTCCAGACGTGTCATATGTATGACCGACAACCATTTTTTTTCCTTTCCGAATGTTTCTTCCAAACATACCTACCCGCTATCTCCAAGTCTTAAGGGAGCTGCCATACGAAACTGGCAATTTTCTATACAATTGGCTCCATGGTAGTAGTCGGTCTCGGTCTCGGAAACTACTGAACCGATTTGAATGATGATTTCAACGATCGGCAACATTCTTTAGTACAAAAAATACAAAATTAATTAAAGTTCAGAAATTCACCACCAGAGGGCATCTCCCATACGATCGGATTTGTGACGTTGTCAACTTTCGGTTTTCTACAAAGCAAAAATCAAAATGCATTGTCGAAACCCCATTAACCCATTAAGCCCTGAGCGTTGCGTTTGCGCAACGTTTGGGAATTTCGCTATATTAAGTAATTCATAAAGACATAAGACTTGAAAATGGGTAGAATTGGATTAGAATTGATCGTTTTAGATTCTGCCATACTCAAATTTCAAAATTATTTAAATATTCATACGTTTTTTTCGATCCAAAGTCAAAGGTTTTTTTTGGGGAATTTTTGAAATTCAATCAAAAATACTTATTCTTCAAACCTATCAAAATCCCTTAGTGGGCTGCATTTTGCAATGCTAAACTATTTAAAAATAATTTTTGAAAATTTTTTTTTATTTTTTAAACAAAAAATATGCTTTAAGTTTTGTGTTGCGCGAATGCAACGTTGGGCCTAAACACTGCCAATTTTCATACAACGCAACGCGTGAAAATGTCAAAATCCAAGCAGCTGATATTTTATTGGCACATTTTATTTTCCGCAAATGTTTGATTTTGTTTATTTGTGTAATGTTTGCGAAAAACATGACAAAAAAAACATGATATGAATTTGTTGCTTGATTTTTTTTCTTGATTAGGTCAATTAATAAGATTGTTTAAAATTTTATGGAAATCGCACAAGCCTTTCTGGGGTCAGGTTTTAATGGGTTAACCTTAGACAGGAAAGAGTATGTGCGGCACAGCCCACACTTCGGAAACCGAAAAGACTCATTGTGAGTTTTTTTTAATTTTTTTCTGAAGCTAACCAACAGTCTCAATCCGTGGAAAACCAATTGCGACTTTTTGATGAAAGAGATTCAATTCGAAATATTTTGCCGCGCAAGCCAGGTCCATCAGCAATCTTCACCTCAGGGAGCGGAGGTATCGTTCCTTCAGATCCGGGCACAGTGGCACCGGAAGTGTTGTATCGTTTCTACCCCTTCGTTATCTTCACAGCTTCTGCAGACATCACTAGATGCGAGGTGCCATTTGAAAAGTGTCTGAAGATCCTAGTACAGACATCTAACCACATATATAATTATTCACATATAACCAGGGACCGTAAAAATTATAAGCTAAATATAAAAATCAATATAAAAAACTAATTTTTTGATTTTTACTTTGCGCTCACCAAACAAACATTATTTGTTGATTTTTTTTGTTTTATAAGAAAATAAAAATTATTTGTTGTTTTATGTTTTGGGGGGAAAAAAAATTAAAAATTATGCGGTAAGTTTAATTTTTCACTTGCCGAATGTATTTTTCAGTTTCATTTTTTTTCACAAAATAAAAATTACGGGGCCTCATGTGGTATTTTGTGAAAAAAAATAAAATGGAAAAATAAAATCTCATTCTGCGAGTGAAAAATAAAACTCACCGCATAATTTTTATTTTTCCTTAAAAAAATAAAACTCAACAAATAATTTTTTTTTTCTGATCGAAAAAAAATTAACAAATAAATATTATTATAAAAACCGAGAAATATTGGTTTATTGCTTTTTCGACAACTGCGTTCAAAAACAATCACTTTTTTGCACTACATGATATATCTGCAATGCTTAGTTCATCTTGATTTTTTTGATTAAAAATATTGCGATAATTATTATTTACGGTCCCTGCATATAACTCATCACTTACTATCACTATGACTAATCATATATAACTAATCACTGAACCATTAATTAATAAATCCGTCCATTAATCCATCTAACACAGATATTCTTTTCTTAAAAAATTTCAAAACACCGACATTGATCTTTTGATATAAATTGCATTTTGAACTAATTATAATATTTATGGCTGGCTATGTATAATATTTATGGCTATCTACTTCGGCGTAAAGCTTCGATTTAAGAAAATTAAAGATGTTGTTTAGAATAAGTTTGAAATAGGAAGCTAAACAGTGGGCCCAATCTGTTACAGAAAATCGACTTTGCAGCAATTTATGCGTTTAAAAATCGTTGGGTTGAAAGTAAGTTCTGAAACGCAGCGTCATATGTTGTATATATATATTGGTACATAGTAGTGGTACAACCCATCATAAGCTGCAGATCCTTTTCCAAAATACAAAGATCAATTCGAATTATATATTTTCAGATCATTGTTGGGTCTTTAAAACTAGCGCAACCTCAGCACTCGAGGTTATCCTACAACTGATTCTACTATTTGTTTTGCAGACAATCTATATTTATGGCTAGTCATAGTCTGAGAAGCTTACAACAATGGAAATATTCTAGGATTGGTTACTCTCTTCAATAGCCACACATGTGGTCAAAGTCAAGGAATAAGGAAAGACAACAACCCAACCCAAATAGTCAACGGTCCTCTTCTTACCCATCTACTTGTTCCATATTTAATGTATTTAAAGACTTAAATTAAACTCTTTTAATAAAATCATATTTTACTTTGATCTTTCAACACTTTGAGTATAATTTTCATACAACGTTTTACTTTAATTGCATTTTGCTTTAATATTACTTTTATGACTGTCTGCTTGGAAAGGAGATTTCTACGAACTGCAAATTCATTAATTCCGTTGATGCAATTAAGAAAATTAACACTTGACTATATATTAGTTATAAATTTCAATGTAATTAGCGAGCACAAGTTTCAAGTTTATGACACTCAAAGGAAATTCTCAGTAAAAATTTGACAGAACGAAAAGATGCGTTGAAGAGTTGAAGGCAAATTTTGAGAAATATGACTGTTTTAATGCTCCAACATATCCAAAAATTTATAAAAGTTTCCATGAATTTAGCTTGTATTTAAATTTAGAAATGTATTCGTTAAAAATGACGTCAAGAAACGATGGATAAAGAAATTAATTTTTTTGGAAGGACAAAGATCCGTGATTGCTTGGCGTAAGTGAATGAAGAGGGTTGCTTCTGGAAATAATCTCTGTGTATTTTTTTTTTAATAAAACCGTGGAATGAGAAGCTTGGAAGATAGTAAAGCATGCTGAGTGAAGCTCTACCGTTTGAGAATGCCCTTAAAATAATCAATCAACAAACAGACACAACTACAAATAAGCAACAAACAAACATAGATCAGCGAAGAGAAAGCAGTATTGCAGGATCTGCGGATATTCAAACCATTTGAATATCTGACTTTATAGCTTCAGTGGTTTTGGTATAAAGTATTCAGTATGAGGTATTCATAATGTTAATTTAAAACGTTTAGCAAATCAGGAATACTTGTTTGCTTAAAAAAAATATTGATAAAAAAGAATTTATTTTTTTATTATATTATTTATTTATATTTATTTATATTATTATTTATATATTTATTTATTTATTTGTTTGCTTAAAGAAATATTGATAACAAATAAATTATTATTTATCTATTTATTTATTTATTGATTTATTTATTTACTTATTTATTTGTTAATTTATTTTCTTAATTTATTTATTTATTTAGTTATTTATCTATTTATTTATTTATTTATTTATTTATTTATTTGTTTGCTTAAAAAAATATTGATAACAAATAATTTATTATTTATCTATTTGTTTATTTAATTATTTAATTATTTATTTATTTATTTATTTATTTATTTATTTATTTATTTATTTATTTATTTATTTATCTATTTATCTATTTATTTATTTATTTATTTATTTATTTATTTGTTTGCTTAAAAAAATATTGATAAAAAAGAATTTATTATTTATTTATTTATTTATTTGTTTATTTAATTATTTAATTATTTATTTATTTATTTATTTATTTATTTAATTATTTAATTATTTAATTATTTATTTATTTATTTATTTATTTATTTATTTACTTATTTATTTATTTATTTATCTGTTTATTTATCTATTTATCTATTTATTTATTTATTTATTTATCTATTTATTTATTTATTTATTTATTTATTTATTTATTTATTTATTTATTTATTTATTTATCTATTTATTTTTTTATTTATTTATTATTATTGAGTTATTTGGGCATTTTTTCAACTATTTATTTCTGTTAATTTGATCACTGACTTTAACTTTCAATTGTAAAACTTTTTCTTTTAATTTCACTTATTATTATAAACATTTTTTCGCTGGCGTAATGTACCATGAAATTGTGACAATCTGCAATCATTAACAAGTGATGCCAAAGTAATGAACAAAATTTGTAATCACAACTGGGAAAAGTTGAATGTCATAAAAAAGCTGCTGCGCGTTTGTCTTTGTGTGTGTGTGTATCTTTCGCTGTGTTGGTGTGTTGTCGGAACGTCGCCATGACAGCTGACAAGCTGAGAACTATTTGAAAGTGCCAATTTTACAGCGAAATCAACATAATCGAAATTGTGCTGCAACGTTGTTTATCAGCGCAAATGACAAGCGACAAACGACGCCGAACGACAAGTGTGTCTGTGGCGGATGAAGCAGCAACAACAACAATACCAGCAATCGATGTTGCGCCTTAATTATGCGGCAAATCGTGCGCGCAGATCATCAATCATCGCTTAACAGTGGCCCGCAGCTGAGGGAGGGTGAGGCGGATTGAACGGAACGTGTGGAGGGTAGCAAAGTTGGACGGCAAAGTGTCGAAGATGCGACGGCGATAGTGGCTGAATGGGAAGAGAAGATGGGAGACACGAAGGTGCGGGGCCTTGAAGCGAGCGACGCTGTGCTGCGGAAGGGTTCGGCGTGAAAAATTATAAATAAAATTGTGGTAATTTAGTAATGACACGCGCGTCAGCGTAAAATTCAAATGCAGTTCATCAGCGCGGCCGCGTACACAGCGCGCATCCATCATCGAACACGCCATGCCACGCCACTTCAGTTCAGTTCGGATCGGTTTGGTTCGCTTCAATACGACGCCCTCGCTCTGCTCAGCTTCGAACGAGCGCACAACAACTGCGCCACAAAGGCGTGTGCCGCGTTCGCTGCCGATGCCGCTGTCGCTGCTGTTGCTGTCACTTGGCGCATTCCCATTCGTATTTTACTTGGCCGCAATTAGATTATTAGTTTATATTTTTAGTAGCATTTTAACGCTACTTTATGCGGCTGCGTCGCGTTGTTATTTATGCATCGCTTTACCCGAAGTGTTGGTGTTGGTGTCGGTGTGCGCGAAGGGTGTGCCGCCGCACAATTTATGACGTCCGCAGACGCTGCGCTTTGTTGTTTGCATGCGCTGCTCCCATCCACGTCACCGATCAGCGACAACCGCACCAACTCCTTCGGGTTGTTTATTTATTTTCAGAGAAATTTATAATTTTTTGTGTCTTATTGGGCGCACATTTAATTGGCTGACACTTCCGTTTATACTCTTTTTCGTTTGAGAAATTTTTTTTGGATAGAATTTGTCGCATTAGTTGCACCACTAATAAAGCTAATTAATAAATTGTAAGATAAATGCCTTCTTTTGGATATTTTGAAATATGTTTAATACTTTTGGAAATACTGAAATAAATTATAAGTGTGGTCATATGGAAAAGTAGCTTAAGTCGAAAATTGAAGTTTTAAAACTATGAGCAGAGAAGTTGCTCTAACTAATGCATTGTTGTTTGAAAAAAAAAACTGGGATTTTTCAAAACGTATGAACAATAACTGAATTGTCTTTTATGTCAATTTGAGCTACTCTTCCGTATGACCACAGATATAATATGGGGACTAGGTTGAGTTAGTTAACCCTTTCGGTACAGCTTTTTACTGGGGAAAGTTAAAATTTTAAATTCTACGTTTTAGGCTTCTATGTGCTTATATTAGCAACAATCCATAAGAAATTTTTAAATTTTTATACTCGGACCCTGTATTTTAGAGTGTTTTTCTATGAGAGCAACCACATCGTTGTGGCTGTAATAATTACTTAAACATACAACTTTTTATGCATAACGAAAATTTTAATATTTCTTCATTTACTTCAGCCAAAATTAAAAAAAAAAGTATCTAAATTTAAAGAAAACGTCAAATTAAAAAAGTTATCTAATTTTTTCTGCTTCTTCTTCCTTTACTATTTCAAGATATACCATTAAAAAACGTGTATACTTCTCTTCTCTCAACTTAAATATTCAGTTTATTAATTTCGTATTTTTCCTAAAACTTCAAACTATTCTAAGGAACAACAAAAATATAGTATCCACGAGTATTTTGACCTAAAACAGGCACTGAAAAGAGACTATGCCATATGGCATAGAATAACCGAAAGGGTTAAGGGGTTATATACGTTTTGGTACAGGAAACTTAGGGCATATTTGTGATTTTTTTTGGGCTATTTGAAATAATTTATTAGAAACTCGCATAACAGGTATACATAGTACATATTCTTACGAAAAAAAAGAGTGGTCGAATATGAAAAAATATTGAAAATTGTAAAAGTTGTAGCTCTTGTCCTGATGCGCGTTTTTTCTGCAGAGTCTGGCGGTGACCACGTTTGAATGCCAACAACTCAACTGTAATCAAAAAGACAAAAAATGTACAGTTGTTTACTACAGCGCCGAGTAAGGGAATGTCGTCAGGGTTGGCCACCCTTTTGACTCTTGTTCATAACTTTCATGTAAGGAAGAATTTCGTCAATAAAAGCATATTGCCAAAAAGGTCTGGGTATAAGAACACCTTTTTGAAGTATTGAAAATTAGTTGTGTGAAAACTAAAAAATTTATATAAGAATCGAAAAAAAAAAAATGCTGTCAAGGTTGGCCCATGTTGTTTAGGTTGGCCCACTCCTGAAAATCGACAAAATGTATGCTGAAATGTTCGAAGAATGATTAGAACAAATTTACTGAATGAGAACAAAAATTAAATTCGGTTTTTTTATTTTAAATTCCATTGAGCATCATATTACAAGATAATGTTGCACAAACTTGCTTCGGATGAAACATTATTCGGATACACAATTTTTGCAAGTGAAATAGCTTTTCGTCATTTTGGCACATTTCAAATGCACTTCTCTCCTGCATTCGATGCAGTCAATAGAGTTGTTGCGGTTTAAGCGACGAGGCATCGCTTGCAAACAGATAATGCAGAAGTCTTCATCTTCATCTGAAGAGGAATTTTTCGGGGCGGGCGACCTCGTTTAGCTGGTGTTTGTGTAGCGGACTTCTTCAGGGTTGATGCTGAGCGTTTTTTGGGCATCTTCGAAGCATTGCGCGTTTGTTGCTTTTCGTGCAATGCGGAGAGGGTCTCTGGCGAAGTCAGAACTGTGCTGGTCATGGAGCGCCTCCCTCTATTCGATTTTTTTTCTGGTGCAGCAGCCTGCATAGATCCGATTAAGGTCAAAACCGATGAAAGGCTTGACGCACGAGACATTGATGTCGAAGGTTCAGGGGACTTTGCATCTTTTTAATGTGTGCGAACTTCGGCGACATCCGAATGAATTATACGGCGCTGTAATTCCTCATCGTTGACTTCGGCCTCTGTAACAGTTCGATCATTCTCACCTGTGAACACTGCTTGCACGAAGTCCGAATCCGCGAAAATGTCTGGATTGTACGGGGCAATTCCCGTAGCAAGAAATCCGGCTTTGATGTTTCGTGGCGTCAGCGCCAAGTCCAGTTGTTATAACCCGGATTGAAAAAAAATCAGGTACGGCGTCGGCCGATATTAGTTGATGTCGGCTAATATCAACACCGATATCGGTCGATGTCGACTGATACCAACTACCGATATCGGCGAATGTCAGCTGATGTCGACACTGATATTTGACACTACCATTATCTTTTTTTTCGATTGGGTACGTGCCTTAACGCACACAATCATGGCGGGCCAACCCTGACTACACAAGTGGGCCAACCTTGACGACATACACCATGGTGGCATTGCGTCACACCATAAACAAACCGGTTACGCAATTAAATTTCTCTCACGATTTATTCTTGGAGGCTAACCACACAACATATTTTAGATGCTTACCTTGACGAATTCATGTTTTCGCTTTAAAATTCGATGCTCTATTCACTGATGCTGGAAAACTTTTTTTGTCATTGACAAGTCACTAAGTGCACAAAACGTTTCAACTTCACGGTCCGAAATGTGTAATGTCACAAAAAGTTCGCTGTTATTGAGAGAAGTTTTCCTACAACCGCACATAGGTGGCGCCAGTTGTCTACACTGAAAAATCACAGTGGGCCGACCTAGACTACGGGCCAACCCTGACGACATTCCCCTACTTGAACGAAAAATTTCGAAAAAAAACATTTTTTTTCATACGGAAACCATAATGCCAAAAAAAGGCGATTTTTTGAGTCTCGAAAATGTATTTAAAAACTATTATTAGTTAAGACAAATACTGCAAATGAAAAAATGATCGTTCAAGTACTCCGTATTGTAACTAAGAAAAGAATAAAAAAAATTAAATGAATTGGTCAAGTAGTTTTTGAGATATTGTGGTCATCGCAAAGGCATTTTTCAAAAAACATCATTTGGAGAAAATCACGTTTAAAGTTTTGAGTGCACTTCATTCAAGGCAGATAGCGCGCTACAAATCGAGTTGCTACTTACGATCTACTGCTCGGATTGACTTGAAATTTTGAACATAAACTCTTGAAAGTTTTTCATTTTCTGAAATTGCACTGCACTGAAGCTTAAAAAATTTTCATGGCGATTGTCTTCAGGTTCATTGTGGACAAACACAAAAAACTAGAGGAGAGTTGTGCATAGTGGGATCTTTTCAAATGTGGGCCTCAAATGTTTCTCCGATTTTTTCGATGAATAACATTAATGTTTTAAATACTAATGTTTTTTTATTCATGCCAACTATTACACCGTGCGACATTATTTTTCACACCGGGAAAAATCCACATGGGCGTGAAACTAGAGACCAGATATAGTAATCCTGCGTACTCAGTTTTTAATTTCTACATCCTTTGTCCTTTTAAAAGAACTTCAAAATTATAAAAAATACTTAACCTCGTTAGAATATGGCGATATGTTTATCAAATGAAAGAGGAAAGGCTCAGGAATTTAAATAAAATGGATTTGTTATCTATTTGTAAAAAAAAGGTTATGAAAAAGGTCCTTTGAAAATTGTAATCCTTTATGTCCTTAAAAAGGTATACAGAATTTTCTTGAAAAGTAAGTATGTTAAAACACAAAATCTCCTTGATCACGTGTCAAAATTTTATTACTCTAATTTTCTTGGTTTTAAATTTATTAAAAAAAAAAAAGGTGGAAGGTACAATTCTAATGAAGTACAAAAATTCAAATTTATTTGAGTATCAGTATTTTAAATAATAAAAAGATACAGAATCAATAAAGCCACGCCTACCTATCAAATAATGACATCTCACAATACTGTTTATGAATATTTATTATTTTACTGTATTTGACTTTAGTACTCTTTGAAATGCTTTAAGCTCTCTTTGATTGGCTCAACTCTTCTAGCCGTTGCTTGAAAACACGCTGAAGCGATTCGACGCATCACTTGAATGGCAATTAATTAATTAATTATTCGAAACTGTTTCTTTCAGCCAATTGACAAATGCACAACTGAGCCAGTCAGCGGCTTCATGTGATGCGAGCGAAATGTTTGCATCGCAGGACAATTAAATATTTAACAAATGTTTTGTGCGTTCGGCAACAGATTGCGGTTGACCGCAGAGCTTAAATTGAAATTAACATCTTTGAAATGCTTTGCACAAGCCCACGCATGCACCCTTGAGCACAGGCGAATGTGTGTGTGTGTGTTTGTATACAAGCAGACACCTCCTTACAGACACACGCAGCCAATTTCAGTGGCAACCAGCAGCGACGACAAATTTATAGAAACTTACACATACTTGCGTGAAAACCACAACTTAAAGCAGTGTCTGTATGTATGTGTGTGTGGGTATTCGTAGTTTATGTTTGTGCTATACATGTGCGGCCGTGTGTGTGTGTGGGTTCGGGCGCCACATTACCACAAGTTGCCATGAAACTGTACCAATTAATGTCGCCGTCGACTTTGGTTATGGCGTTTCGCTCTTCTGCCCGCGGCCACACCACATTGACATGTTGTGGAATGTGCGCTTTAGTCCCTTTCCCCCGTTCAATGTAAAGCACTCATCGGGCACCATTATGCCACTCACATATCACACCGGCGCACAGTGGGGTAATATATAAGTAAAGTGCCGATTAATTCAAAAACGAAAAATAAAGATACAAATATGTTTTTGGTACCGGGTTAAAGTGGATAAAATTCTGCATCACTATGTGAAAAAGTTGTTGAAAAATAGTTAACGTTTTCCCGCAAAGCACTCTAAAAGTTGACATTTATTTTCAGGTTTTGTGCAAACAGCGATTAACGCGTTTTTCCTTTACTTCAAAACGATTTCTTTTTGTGAATTTCAAAAAGTATTTAAAAATTAATTATGCAACCTTCATGTTCAAGTATTTCAGTAATGCAGTGTGTATTTTGTTTTGTTCAAAAATGTTTATAAGTATTTTATTTGATTTTTTGTTTAAAAGCTTAATAATTATTCAATTCAATTTTGGACCTTTTCATAGACATATAGTTGTGAGTCTTGTGAGATCGAGCAAAACTTTTTTCATTAGCGTATAGTTAAGATATTTCAGTAATATTTTATGAAAAAAAAAGTTGCGCGAATGTTGCGCACTTTTCCAGCATTTCGATTTTTGTGTGCGAACTCATGGGCCAAATGAGCCATGTATGAGAACAAATAGAAATGTGCAAAATAAATTTTTTTTAAATTATTTATTTTTTAGATGAAAACAAATAAGCAAAAGGTTTTATTGTTGTTTTTATTGTTTTTTCAAAATGCAGATATATCTGCATCAATAATAGAAATCGATGTAGACTTGAATAAAAACATTCACACCATTTTATGGTTGTTTCTAGTGAACATCAAATCGAAATAGAAAAATTTCGCAGCTATGGATTAAAAACTGTAAAATATTTTTTAAAATGCTATTCCTGGTAAAATATGCCTACACTTTTCCACAAATAGTTTTTGTATCGACCGCAAATCATATCGCATGCTTTGTTGCCAATCGGCCAACTGTCGGAAGAAGCTCAAGAAGCACGGAATAAAAATTTCAAGTGTTGGAGGCAGAATTTTTTACGAAAGTGGACTGAAAAAATACTATTGAAAACATTTTTAATCGATTTTTTTTTAATTCTGACCCCATTGTATCAAGTATGGGAAAATTGCCAGAAAAAAGTGCATCGCATGTATATTATGCCCAAAGTTGCTAACTATGGAGTTGATACTAATGAGGAATGATGATAATGGTGATGGTGAGGCTTATAATGTTGATGATGAAGATTATAATAATGATAATCATCATCATAATGATGATATTGAATTGGCTGCAAGAGGTGGCGATGAAATGTTTCAATTAAACTGTTCAATTTAACTTTCATTAGAATAGTGCAAGATTTATCTTTTGTCACTATTTTAGTTTTTTACCGTTTTTTTTTTTAAATTTCCACTGAAGTATACCCAAAAACATTTGTTTTTTTACTTTCTAAACCTAATAGTTATTTCATATCTAAATAGCCTGGGTGAATTAATCGGCATTTTCGGCATCAATTACCCCACTGTGCGGCGTCACCCACACAGCCGCACGACCGCTCGACAGCGCAGCCAACTTCTCGCCGCTGTGCCACCGATGCGACGAGTGCAGTGCGCGCGACATTATGCAACTTCAATATTTAATCTGAAAGCCACAAACTTAATGAGGTCAAAGTTTGAGGTGAGGCGAAAACGACGCTCTGCTCGCTGTCACCGACGTAACGGACTGTCGGTTGGTCGGTATATTTGGTTACATTGGCGGCGCACACAACAACAAACACATTCACTCTCACACATACACACACACACACACAGAGAACTGCACGGACACCTACGTACGGTGCCATAAATTGGCAAGTCCGCATAAGGGACTAAGGGGGGAAGGGGGTTAGGGGCGCATAAAGCTCACAAATGTCAACCGGTAGGTGCCGAATGCGTTCATGTGTGTGTGTGTGTGTGTGAGTCAGTGTGGGTGTGTAAGTATGGAAACCGATTTGGTTACAGAGTCTCTGCTGGTGCGGTTTACTGAGGTTTCACGCAACAACCAATGTGCGAGTTGGTGTGCTGGCGAAATGGTTTTGCTGCGAAGTGCTTTGGCCAAGGGAACGGATAATGTCAGTTGTAAAAGTTGACAACATTGATGGAAATAAAAAGTTGCCGTTCAAGTAGTTAATTAAAGGCAGGCAGGTGATCCTTGTAGGGGAAAAAAATTTATACAAGTCTGTAAAGAAGGAACTGGAAGGGTTGAGGCTCTCGGCTCGCTTTGGTAAAGGAAATCGGAGTTGTTATTACTAGTTAACCCTTTCCGGTCAATTTCCACATTTCTTGAGATAAAAATTTTTCCTTCAAAATAGCAATAAAATACAAAAAAATTTCAAAAAAATAATTTTGGTTGAGAATTACAGCTTCATCAATTTTGTACGATATATCGTACAATGGTCCGCAAAGGAGTAAAAATTCATGAATTTTTTATTTCGGTTTTTTAAATTTTATGAACAATTCATTGATTTTTTTTATAGAAAACATAAATTATAACAACAAAAAACCAAAACGTGATTTCATTTTGATCGAAAGTTATATAAATTATATATATAAACAATTGATTCACATTTATTCGGCCTTATATAACCGTTGTTGTTGTTGCAAAGCCCTTTTCCTCTCAATAAAACACAGAATCAATTAAAATTCATATAGCTTTACAGAGAAATACTGAATATAGCCGATTCCTTTTATCGTAGTGGGAGTGGCAAGTACGCATGTCTAACCTTACATAACCCGTGTCTGCCCAGTAAAACACAAAATCGTCTATTGATTCTTATTTTTAATCGAAAATTGCCGAATAGTAAACTTTTTTTAGCCACGTGGTTTACAGATGGGCGTGGCAAGCATACAAACGCAAAAAATCTGTTACCAAACCTATAACTTAAACAAAATTCAAGCATAACTTGCAACCTTTGCTTTTCATTTGTACGATATATCGTACAAAGCTTTGCAATCCTTGTGGTCATTTGTATGATATATCGTAAAATTTTTTTAAAGACTCGGGAAAAATATTTAGACGCAAAAAATGTTAAACTTAGTAAGTTCTATAAATCAACTGAGATTTAAACTTTGAAATTGTTTCGCTTTTTGGTACCAAAAAGTATTACATATTTAAAAATTCCTACGCAGAAGTACCGTCATTTGCTGGTTTTTCAAATTCTTGCAAAAAGCTGTTTACAAAACGCACTCATACTGTGTAGCCACGGCTATTATGATTTATATTTTTAAACAGAATGATACAACACAGCCTACTTAATGAAAATTAAAAAGCTGTTCCATAAAAAGTGCGTTCGCTGTCAAATAAAAAATCGTCGAAAAAATTTTACGATATATCGTACAAATTTCCGGAAAGGGATAAATAAATATTAATTTAAAATTAAAGAATTTTACTAAACAAGTAAACTGTCTTGAGCTGGTTTTGAGCACATTTTTCGTACTTTTGAAAGATCCATTGATTATTTCATTCCGATATCTCAATCATAAGTCAGCATCTTCCATCTTCATTCTTTAATTTTTCTCTTTTTTCCTTTCTTGCTCACTTTGGTTGATCCTTTTTGTGAGACTTTTGTACATAAAGCCCAAACTAGCTGACTATCACTTCCTCACATCACTCAAGGTTGTGCACAACCAACACTATAAAGTTGTTAAGTTTATGCGAACTTCTACAATGGACGCCTCCGCTTGCAATCATTGCCAACAATAGGCAGCTGCCGCCCACAGCAGCAACAAAGACAACGTCTCGTCAGCCACAGACTGTCACAACTTTGCCAAAGTCAAACACAAATTGCCGCAAAGGCAAAGGCGTCAACACACACATTCACATTCCCATTCGCACACAGATAGACCAGTTGTTGCACTGTGCGTGTGTGTGTGTGTGTGTGCGTGTGCCAACCGCTGGACAACCAAAACCGAAAGTTTGATGACATTTGATGAGCGCAATGGAAAATGGTGCGTCTGTGTCTGTGTGTGTCGTCGCCGCACTTTGCCCAAAATTCCAAATTACTATCGCACATTCGCCGGGCGAAATCGCATTTGCGCTCATTTAAGATAATTAACGCGGCTGTTTATACAAATCACACACTTGCACATATGTGCTTGGGTAAATATGTACGTAAATATGTGCGAGTGCGGACACATGTCACCTAAAGCGGCGCAGTGCAGTTTCTAATGCGACCAACTACTAAAAACGGCGCCACTGCCTTTGCACTTTGCTCGCTTGTTTGTTTGTTGGATTGTTTGTTTGTTTGTGTGTTTGTCTGCTTGTTTGTTTGCTTGTTCGCACTTAATTGGTAAATTGGCTTTGCTCTTCACTTCACTTCTAGCCAAATGCAGGCACAATGCATATACATAGATATGTTTGCTTTGGTGTATGTGTGTGTGTGTGAGTGTGAGAGTAGTGAGTAGGTGTGGGTGCCAGCTAGACTCGAGTGTCATTTAAATTGTTTGTACTAAGAGGTGTGTGTGTGTTTGTGCGTGAGTGTGTAAATATCGCACCTTTCTATGGCCCCAACCAATGTTGCTGCTGTTTTGTGTTGTGCTGTTGTGTCGGGTAGTGCGACAGCATTGTGGAGCCTTCATTTCGACTCTCAACCAAGTGTGAAAATGAACACTTGCCGCGCGGTCACTAATTTTAATTAGTGCGTAATTCAACGCCACAAATTACGGTCATGCATTTGCAGGTTTGTTTATTTATATATTTTTTTGCATACTGTAGGGTTGGTGCTAGTAGATAGATAATCATTTATGAATGACCCATACAACTTTTGAGGCTCATTCAAAATAATTTTCGTTAATGTTTTTCGAATGGTTTTTGGTTCAATAGATGTATGGCGGAGTAAGCTGAGGTGCTGATGTTCAAAAGGGGCTGTAAGAAGAGGAGGAAGAAAGAGCTCAAAATTAGGTGAAAGAAGAAGAAGAATTAGAAGTTAGAAAAAATAGAAGGACCAGTAGAATTTAAAGTAGAATTAAAAATAAAAGTAGAAGCAGCAGTGGACGTGGAAGTAGAAGTGGAAGTGGAAGTAAAAGTAAAAGTAGAAGTAGATGTGAAAATGGAAATTGAAGTGAAGTAAAGTAAGTAGAAGTAAAAGTAAAAGTAGGAGTGAAAGGAAGAGTAAAAGTAGAAGTGGAAATAAAAGTAGAAAAAAAGTAGAAGCAGCAGTAGAAGAAGAAGTAGAAGTGGAATTAGAAGTAGAAATAGAAGTAAGAGCAGAAGAAGAAGAAGAACAAGAAGTAGCAGCAGAAGTAGAAGCAGAAGTAAAAGTAAGAGTAGGAGTAAAAGTAAACTAGAACTGAAAATGAAAATCGAAGTGAAAATGAAGATCGGAGTGAAAGTAGAAATATAAGTGGAAATCTAAGTAGAAGTAAAAGTAAAAGTAAGAGTAAAAAACGAATAAAAGTAGAAGTAAAAATAGAAAAAAGTAGAAGTGGAAGTAGAAGTAGGAGTAAAAGTAGAAGTGCAAAAAGAAGTCGAAATAAAAGTAGATGCAGCAGTAGAAGTGGAAGTTGAAGTAGAAGTGGAAGTAGAAATAGAAGTAGAAGAAAAAGTAGAAGTAAAAGTAGAAGTAGAAATGAAAATAGAAGTGAAAGTAGAAATATAAGTGCAAATCTAAGTAGAAGTAAAAGTAAAAATAGGAGTAAAAAAGCAGTAAAAGTAGAAGTTGAAATACAAATAGAAGTAGAAGTTTAAGTAGAAGCAGAAGTTGAAATAGAAGTAGAAGTTAAAGTAGAAGCAGAAGTGGAAGTAGAAGTAGGAGTAAAAGTAGAAGTGGAAATAAAAATGAAAATCGAGGTGAAAGTAGAAATAGAATTGGAAATCTAAGTAGAAGTAACTGTAAAATAGGAAGTAAAAGTAGAAGTGAAAATTAAAATGAAAATCGAAGTGAATGTAGAAATAGAAGTAGAAATATAAGTAGAAGGAAAAGTAAAAGTAAAAGAAGGAGTAAAAAAAGATTAAAAGTAGAAGTGGAAATAGAAATATGAGGATAAGTAAAAGTAGAAGTAGGAGTAAAAGTAGAAATTGAAGTAGAAGTAGAAGTAAGAATAGAAGTAGAAGTTAAAGAAGAAGCAGAAGTTGAAGTGGAAGTAAAAGTAGAAATGGAAATAGAAGTGGAAGTATAAATAGAAGACCAAGCAGAAGAGAAGTAGCGGTAGAAGTAGAATTAAATAAAAAAGAATATAGAAGTAAAAGTAAAAGTAAAAGAAGGAGTAAAAAAGGAGTAAAAGTAGAAGTGGAAATAGAAACAGAAATAGAAGGATAAGTAAAAGTAGAAGTAGGAGTAAAAGTAGAAATTGAAGTAGAAGTAGAAGTAAGAGTAGAAGTTAAAGAATAAGCAGAAGTTGAAGTGGAAGTGGAAGTAAAAGTAGAAATGGTAATAGAAATGGAAGTAGAAATAGAAGACAAAGCAGAAGCAGAAGTAGAAGTAGCAGTAGAAGAAGAATTAAATAAAAATATAAAATAATAAATAAATAAACAAAAAAAGTAGAAAAGTTAAAGTAGAAGTAGTAGTATTAGTAGTAGTAGTAGATGTAGAAGTAGAGGTAAACGCAAAAGTAATGGTACATAGAAGCGGAGGAAGAAATCAAGGTAGACTATCTTTAAATGCTGTGGCTAATCTGAGGTATCAGGAGAAAAAGAAGTAGAAATTGGTAATCTTACCGACAGGGATTCGAAATTAGACATTAGAAGAAAAAGAGTAGAAGTATGCTGGTGCCCAAATAAAGAAGAAGTGACCAGTGACCCTCCTTGGATATAGGGACTTATGATAATTTGTCAGAAAAAGTAGAAGTAGACTATCCTTAGATCCTGGGTTAAAAAAAACGTGGTAGAAGAAGAAGAGGAAGAAGTAAAATACGACGTTGACTACCCTTAGATGTTGGGACTCAATATGAAGTGTCAGAAGAAAAGGAAGAAATGAATGTACTGATACTCCGACTTAAGCGTCAGAAGAGGAAAAAATAATAAGAAGAAGAGCAGAAGTATCAAAGAAGCTGTGACCAAATGAGATGTTCATGGTAGAAGAATTGTAGAAGAACTATAGATAAGGGTATCAAAAGAATAAGAAGAAAAGGTAAACTATTCTCAGATGATGAAGTTTAAAATGATGTGGAAGAAAAGGAAGAAGTAGCCGGTAGTAGAATGGCGGATGGACGTATAGAGGGACGGCAGATAGAGATACAGACAGATGGATGGACGAATGGACAGAGTAATGGAAGAAAGGCTGACGCAATGGCAATCATTGAGCTGAAAAACAAACGAATGGACCAATAAATGCACAGACGGACGGGCGAAGGCAATGGATGGAAGAGCACAAACGCGCAAACAAAGGCGAAATCGGATTCACTGACGATTCTGATAATGCATGTTGACAGATGAATGGTCGAACAGACACAAAGACAAACAGTTGAGCGGTAAACCGAATGGATGGATAAAGGAGGAGATAAATAAATGGTCGGGCGCCTTAACGGACGAACAGATGGATGAATAGATGTAGGAACACTCATACAGTTGGATGAAGACAGCCTTACCGGGTTTTCTGATGATCCTTTTCGCAAATATATACAAAAAAAATATCGGTATATGTGTATTTATACATTTTTCCCTACTAGCTTCAGTCAGTACATAATACATCCTGTATTCAAAAAAACAATCAATCTACCCCTCCCTATTTCCTACTCCTGCACTCTCTTCACAATTTTATTTATACCATTTACTGTCTTCGTCGTTTTTTTTTTCGACGAAAACTTTGCAAACATAAAAATCGTTCGCTCAAAAGTTTGATTTGAAATTTTTGCCGCTCATGACTCTCAATTGACTTGCACACAGCGATGCATTGCATTGATTTATCAGCGAATTCAGGCAGTGCCGTGACCTATAAACTTGTTTACGCCGAATTCTCACTGCAAATGGTACAAAAAAAAAATAGCTGAAAAAGAGTTCAAATCAAATTCTTTGTTGTTATCGTTTTGCGCCAACACTTTTTGCTTTTATTGTCTCTGCAGTTGTGAAATTGCAGCAAGTTGTCGAGTTTTCAATTGCGTGAAATTGAAAAAGTTATGGGCGTGCAAGCAAATAGAAAGCAACAACAACAACTATGACAACAACAACAATGACAACTGATCAAACTACATGCATTCGGCAGTTTTAATGCAATTTTCATAGCACATTTTAAAAGGACGAATTGGCGCTACTCCTGCCGAAGGCCATCGATAGCTAATGCGTTTTTGAACAGGCGCCATTTTCGTTTATTGCAGTTGTCGACTTTCGCTATTGTTCCGAGTTGTTGGCGTGTGTTGGTAAAGTGACTGCGTAAATTGCCAGAAATTATGGCATAAATTTGAATTTTTATGCAATATCAGATAATTGACACACTGTTATAAAAATGAATGGAAAGGAAGAACAAACGATTTGGGGGAACTAAGAGATGGAAGGAAGAAAAAAATGGAAGAAGAAGAAATGATGGAAGGAACTAAGACGGGAAAGATGTTAAGAAGAAATGAAGCAGAAAGGAGTGAAAGTAAGGAAAGATGGATGAAAGAAGGGAGGAAAGAACAAGAAAAAGAAACAAAAAAGGGGACAAGGAAGACGGGAGGTAGGAGGCAAGAAGAAAACACGAAAGATTGAAACTATTGTAGAACTCTTTTTAATTGCGATGAGAGATTACTCAGAGGTTACTTGAGGAGTGGAATAAAGGAACGCTGGAAGGAAAAAAGGAGGAGAAAAAAGAAGAAGTAAGGGATAAGGAAGACGGGAAGGCAGGTTAAAAAAATCCAAATGCCATCGACGGTTTTGTTGAACCCTTGTAAGTTGTGAGGAATGAAAGGATAAAAAGGAGAAAAGAACGAAAAAAGATGGGAAATCAAAAAGAAAAAGAAAAACCTATTGAAGTTATTGTTGAACGCTTATTATTTGCAAAAGATTAATCAGAGACTGCACAAATAGTAAAGAAATGAAACGATGAAAGGAAGAAAGGAGGAAAAAAGAAGGAATCAATGAAAGAAGGGAGACAAGATGACAAAAATCCATTGAAGCTTTTTTAGAACCCTTGTTAACTGCAAGAAACTACTTTGAGACTACTTAAAAAGTGATGTAAAGGAACGATGGAAGGAAGAAAGTGAGTGAAAGAAAGGAATACAAGAAAAACGGAAGACGGGGAGGTAGAAAGGCAGGAAGTAAGACAGTAAAGCAGGTAGGAAGAAAGGAAGACAAAAACCTGCTGTTAGAGCTGTTAGAGATTGAAGGAATAAAATATGAAAAAAGGAAGTAATAAAAGAAAGAAAGAAGATGGGAAAATAAAGAAAAAGGGAAAACTCATTGAAGTTATTGTTGAACCGTTGTTAACTGCAAAAGACTAATCAGAGAGTGCACAAATAGTGAAGGAAAGAAACGATCAAAGGAAGAAAGGAGGAAAAAAGGAAGGAATAAAGTAAAGAAGGAAGACAAAAATCCATTAAACGGGAGGGGGGTGGGGAGGAAGGCAGAAATAAGGGATGAGGAAGACAGGAAGTCAGATTGAAAGAACAGAAGACAAAAACCATTGCCGGTTTTGTTGAACCTTTGTGAGCAGTAAGAGATGAAAGGAAGAAAGGAAAGGAAAAAAGAAAGTAATAAAAGAATAAAGCAAAATGGGAAAACAAAGAAAGAAGTTTCTCATCGAAGTTATTGTTGAATCCTTGTTGCAAAAGATTAATCAGAGACTGCACAAATAGTGTAGGAAAGAAACGATGAAAGGAAGAAAGGAAAAAAGGAAGGAATAAAGAAAAGAAGGAAAAGGTAGGAAGTTACAAAAGATGATGAAAGCCCATTGAAGGTTTTGAAGAACCGTTTTTTAACTACAAGAGATTACAAACTGAGTTTAAAAATGGATCAATGGAAGGAAGAACGGAGTAAAAAGGAAGGCAGGAAGAAAGGCAAGATGACAAAAGTCCATTGAAGATTTTTTAGAACTCTTGCTAACTACAAGAGATTACTTAGAAGTGGAAAAAATAATGGAAAAATGGAACAATGGGAAGAAGTACGGAGTAAAAAGGAAGGTATAAGACTAGATGGCAGAAGAGGAAGAAAGAAAAAAGACGCAAGAGATTACTCAGGGGTTATACAAAGTGTGGAAGAAAGCACCATGGATTCTTTCCAGTAAAGAAAAAGAGAAGGAAGAAAGGAAAACGGGCAGAATGGGAAAAAGAAGAAAACCTATCAAAGGAATTTTTTAATCTTTGTTGATCAGAGTTTACAAAAGCTGTGGAACACAGAAAGAATGCAAGAAGGAACGAAAGAAAAGGAAAGAAAAAATTAGAGACAGAAGGCAGGAATGAAGCACATCGAAGCTATTGTAGAAGAATCCATATTATCTGCGAGAGTTTAATCAGAGATTATGCTTATACAAACTTCAACGTGGTTTATAAAGATACCGAAGGTGATATTATGTCGCTTGATTGTTTGAGAAGACAGAGATTTTGGAGAAAGGATACACCGATGTTTCACTGATAAAAGGTTTACCAAAACTTAGTATTTCAAAACATTACTGTGATCAGGATCAGAGTAAAAAATACGCTCTCACTCATTTTAGACTAACTGGTTTTCAATTTAATCATTGCCTATTTAAAAAAAATCATAAAAAAACCCCAAAAAGTTTTAAAAATCACTTTTGAAGCTGATTTCCTTCCGAGTTGCATTTGACGCAGCGCTGCGAATCACAACAGCGGCGACGGATGATGGCAGCAATTTGTTTGACGCTGTCGTACGCAGAGCGAGACATCAAATACGCCAACAGCAATCGCGGTCTGCGGGCGGTCAGTTTCGCTGAGGCGTGAGCGCTGACACCGGAAAAACTTTTGCCTGGCCATTGTGTCAGTGATTAAAGCAAACGCTGGTGAAAAGTGAAAACAAATGCCAGTCGGCGCTGAAAAATGACGCGCAATGATTTTCTGATGATTTTTCCATTCGCGGTGATGGTTGTTGTTGCTGGGGGGTTTTTTTTTGTTTCTTGCAGTTTTCGTTAACGGCAACGTTGACAATTTGCCGGCATGTCACAAGTGTCAGTTGTGAATGTGGTGACGAGCGATGTGACGATGACTGCATTGGAGATGATGACGATGACAATGGCGTGGGTGATGTTGGCTGACAATGTGGTGGGACATGAGAAGGGGTAGGGGAGGCGGGAGCGAGGTTGAAAATTAGTCAACTCAACGATAGCACTAGAAAAGCAATAAATTCGCTCATGCTGTATTATTAAAATTTTTGCATGGCGAATCTCAACTAAACGGCCGGCCAGCCGCCGCACAGTGTCGCGAGTAGGAATAAAAATAAAAAAAATGAATGCTGTAAATGTAGAAAAATAAGTTTGTAGTACTGAAGTAAATACCTCAATTTACTAAAATGTGAAAACGGATTTTAAAAATATCAATTTGTATACCGATGGTAGGGCACCAAATTTGCACTTTGTGAAGGTTGGTGACTTGGGTAGAAATTATTGCATTTTGTTGAATGTAAAATCGAGGCCTCTTATTAAAAATGCTCAAATGGAACCTTATGTTAAGTAAATATATTTTATAAATATACTATTTTTGCAACTCTGTGGAAGCTTTCTCTGCACAAAATGAATTACAATGCACAAATATTTGTAGTTCTTTCAATATTTCCTTTTTTATGACAAGCGTATTTGTGGATTGATCGAAACTCACAGCTTTTTATTGATGTTATGAGTTGCTGTACCAAATTTCATCAATATATCTCTTATAGTTTTCGAGATATTGTCAACTCAGTGTTTGGTTTGTATGGGAGGTGGGCGTGTCCGTGGGGCGATTGGAGTAATTTTTGGCATAATAACTTCTCTTTACAACAGAATTATATGTACAAAATTTTTTTGTCGTACGACTATTACTTCTATTTTTGTTCCTCGCTACTTTGGACTCGCGACACTGTGCGCCGTAGCGACCAGTTGCCATGTTTGGGTGCGCATGTGTGCAGTTTGGTGAAACGTTGCCATTCGCAAAATCGACCGTAAAAGACACAAACGCAACGCTGTCAAATATTTTGACGGCTGTTGCGCGGCAGCGTTGCAATTCTTGCGGCTGACAGCTGTCGTGTTGCATACTAATTTTTGCTGCTGGTTATTTTTATTTTTGTTGTTGTTGTTGTTGAATTCTTTCCACTGTGTGCTGTGTTTTAGAAAGGGATATGCAACATATTTGTAATTGCATTAATATTTTTGGAATATCAGCGCTTTTTTTTAACCCTTTCGACCCCAAAGTTGCCTGAGAGCAACTTCACCTATTTGTCATCTTATAGCAAAAGCTACGATTGATTTACGGATTTAATTTAAGTAGGCACCAACAAATTAATATTTTTAGAAGTGAATTCGAAGCAATGTACAAACATTTTACTGTTATCCCCAAAATAAATTCCAATAATTTGCAGCGATATCAGAGAAAGTTTGTGTTCTAACTGAAGTCTACGAATTGGGCGCGTTTGATCAAAACCATGTTTCTTCAATAATGGTTAAATAAAATCAAAAAGTGATAATTTTGTATTTTCCCATAAATATTAGATAATTGTTCTGTAATTAAAAAATATTGATACAAAATTTATTTAACCCGTTTTAAGCTAAAATTGTTCAAAAGCAAACTAGCTCCAGAACTCTAACATAAAGGCGTGGCGACTTCAAATTCCGTGTGCACACTTCTTAGGCAAATGTTTCATGATTTAAATACCAAAAAGTAATATCTCGAGAGAGGGTAAAATTCGGGGTCGAAAGGGTTAAGGATCCGCATACGTGTTGGAGTCCGCATGGAAAATCTCGTTGAAAATCCGCATCAACATTAAAAATCCGCATTCGCATTCGTTTGTGCAAAATTTGTGATTATTAGCAAAATAACCGTTGGTCCCATTCCTAAATATTTACAACAAAAACAACAGCCCAGTGCAACATTGAAAAAAGCAAATATTTTCAAGGCGAACATTTTGGTGGTCGTCGAAAATATAAAAAAAATATTATTATCATTATTTTTGCGCACATTGTTGCTGGAGGCAGCAGCAGCTGTTGCACAAATTGTTGCTGCTATTTATTGTGTTTTTTGTTTTAATTTTTTGTTTTTGTTGGCGCTGTCAACACCTGCTGTGCATGTGTGCTGTGTGGTTCGCCACTGAACCAACTTTTAATTGGCGCCGACACATGCAGCACCACCGCTGCTGTCGCCTCCTGCAAAATCTCACCGACACCACATTTCGGCCAACACGGCGGCAGCTTTGCGCAATTCGTTGCTGTCCGCTTGTAGCGCTCCGACGTTGGGTGCAATGTGTTGCTAGTGCGTCATGATGTCGCATCCATTGGCAGCCGGTCGTTTGCATTTGTTTTTAATTGCAGTTAATTGCACGCGGTAAATGTTGCCGATGCTGTCGCCGCCAACAGCAACAACAACAACAACAACAACATTGACAATGACAATAATATTGCCGCCGCTCGCAATGTTTTCGTTGCGTTCGCCGCTCGCTCGCTCGCTGCCAGATTGTTTGCATTCGCGAAATGAGGCATAATTAAGCGCGCCGCGCCGCCGTGCAGGCAGCTAAAAGCAGCTTAAGAAAATATTGAAGCGCCGTCACTGCACGTTGCACGCTGCACGCTGCAATGTCACTGCTGTCACATGAGATATGAAAATATGAGAGAAAACAGCAAGCAGCCGCAGTGTAGCGGCCGCAGGAAAAGCGCGAACGAACGCAAGAAAACGCGTCGAGGAAGTGCACGAAATTGCCGCTAATGATGAGTGCCGGCACGTTAAGCAGATGAGTGAAATTAATTGGAGCATAATTTGGACGCCGTTCGCGAATTGCGAAGATGTGCGGCCGTAAGATGTGCATGGAAATAAATTAAAAATATTTAAAGTGCCATATGAGTGATATGGGTGCGCTACAGTTGGTCATAGATGGTTGCATTATGTATGGTTTAGTAAAAATAAATCCATTATTCTTTCAATAGATGACTTTAGTAATCTGAATCTCGGGTTGTATAAGTGCGATTGGATTAAGCTGAATGGCGTTAGAAAGATAAGATTTTGTACTAAAAAACTTATCAGACAGTTTTACGATTGCTTGACCCAATTTTGGTTGAGCGCGCGTCAAAGGTGGACACCAATAAAGAGAAAATATTGGAAAGTATTACACCGTTCGACAGCATTTTTCGCCCCAGGAAAAATCCATATGTGGCATAGGCACCAACAAATTAAAATTTTTAGAAGTGAATTCAAAGCAAATTACAAAAATTTTACTGTTATCCCCAAAATAATTTCCAATAATTTGCAGCGATGTCAGGCAAAGTTTGTGTTCTAATTGAAGTCTGCGAATTGGGCGCGTTTGATCAAAACCATGTTTCTTTCATAATGGTTAAATAAAACCAAAAATTTATAATTTTGTATTTTTCCATAAATATTAAATAATTTTACTGTAATTAAAAAATATTGATACAAAATTTATTTAACCCGTTTAAGCAAAAATTGTTCAAAAGTTAACTAGCTCTAGAACTCTAACAAAGAGGCGTGGCGACTTCAAATGTCGTGTGCACACTTCTTATTCAAGTGTTTCATTATTTAAATACCAAAATGTAATATCGAAACACAGGGTAAAATTCGGGGTCGAAAGGGTTAAAAGTTTTAAAAATTTTGAAGAGGATAAAAAATAAAAAAAAAAATATAAAAAATACTTAACCTCGCTAGAATATGGCGATAAGTATATCAAATGAAGGAGGAAAGGTTCAAAAATGTTAATAAAATTTATTTTTTATCTATTTGTAAAACAAGGATATGAAAAAGGTCCTTTAAAAATGTTAATCCTTTATATCCTTAAAAATATATAAAGAATTTTATTGAAAAGTAAGTATGTTAAAATACAAAATCTCGTTGATCACGTGTCAAAATTTCATTACTCTAACTTTATTGGTTCGAAAGTTATTAAAAAAAAGGCGGAAGCTGCAATTCAAATGAAGTACAAAAATTCGAATTTATTTTAATATCAGTATTTGAAATAATAAAAAGATACACAATAAAAAAAATTTCTTTAATTTTTGTCGCACGGTGTTGTATTTTACAGTTTTTCGTTGATCTCAACAAGTCTGGCAACTGAAAATGTTTATAGTTCACAATAGGCGACTGAAAAAAAGAATAGTTTTAATGGTCCTGATACTGTAACAGTCAGTCGTCGATTCTGTTCCGATAATTTTGAAGTTTTTTGAAGAATAGTTTTAATGGTCCTGATACTGTAACAGTCAGTCGTCGATTCTGTTCCGATATTTTTGAAGTGAAGGATGCATTACGCTCTTGAAGGCCAATTCTCTAAAATGTCTACGGAATCATGGATATCCTTGAGTCCTAACATAATGTTAGCACAGTTCCGATCGCCCAGGAGTTAGAAATTGCAGAAAACCCTGTTTGGAACCATTTCAAAACGAAGCTCGATGTTTGGGTGCCACGCGAGTTAATACAAAAATACCTCATGGATCAATATTCCATCTTCGAATCGCTACAAAATTTATCCATTTCTGAAGCGGATGGTGACTGGTGAGAAAAAGTGGATTACTTACGACAACGTTTGAACAAACGACCGACTCACCGCTATTCGAGCGCAACCGTTTTCGCTTGACGTTGTCGTAAGTTATCCACTTTTCATCACCATTCATCATCCGATGGTGAAGTCAGGATTGAGGGTCAAGAGGTTTTGCTTGTGTTTCAGGTAATCAGCTATTATGAGCTGCTCCCCTATGCCTAAACTCTTTATTTGGATCTGTACTGTCAACAATTGAATGTTCTGAAACAGTAGCACTCCTGGGTATAATTTTGCGAGGGGTTCTGTGTACAACTTTTAAGCTTAATACCATGGGAAACCATATTTGAACCTCACCCTCCTCCTCCTTCTTGTGTGGACAATTGGTCTGAAGGAAGCAATTGCCTAGAAGCGACCAGCTTTGGCCAATATGAGAGGAATTGTGTTTCATCAGGACAACGCCAGGCCACACACATCGTTAGTGACTCGACTAGAAGCTACGAGAGCTTGATTGGGCTTATTGAGCTTATACATGCACCTCATAGTACGGACCTGCACCAAGTGGATTAGTTTCCCACCTGTTTTTGTCCATGGCGTAGGATTTTGGTGGTGAAAAATTTACCTAAAGAGAACATTGTGAAAATCTACTGTCCCACTTTTTTGCCAATAAGGACGAGTGTTTCTATGTGTGAGGCATAATGGATTTAGCTTCAAATTGGCATCAAGTTATCAAACCAAACGGTGCATGTTTGACCTGATTTGAATCATTCTAACTACACCTTGCCAAGTTGTATATAAAAAAAATTGAAATTGTATTTCAGCGTTTAAAATTGTATTTCGGCGTTTAAAATTGTATTTCAGATTTTCAAATTGAATTTAAAATTTTCAAATTGTATTTCAGATTTTCAAATTGAATTTCAGATTTTTAAAATTGTATTTAAGATTTTCAAATTCAATTTCAGATTTTTAAAATTGTATTTAAGATTTTCTAATTGTATTTCAGATTTTCAAATTGAATTTCAAATTTTCTAATTGTATTTCAGATTTTCAAATTCAATTTCAAATTTTCAAATTGAATTTCAAATTTTCTAATTGTATTTCAGATTTTCAAATTCAATTTCAGATTTTTAAAATTGTATTTAAGATTTTCTAATTGTATTTCAGATTTTCAAATTGAATTTCAAATTTTCTAATTGTATTTCAGATTTTCAAATTGAATTTCAGATTTTTAAAATTGTATTTAAGATTTTCAAATTCAATTTCAGATTTTTAAAATTTTATTTAAGATTTTCTAATTGTATTTCAGATTTTCAAATTGAATTTCAAATTTTCTAATTGTATTTCAGATTTTCAAATTGAATTTCAGATTTTCAAATTGTATTTCAGATTTTCAAATTGTATTTCAGATTTTCAAATTGAATTTCAAATTTTCTAATTGTATTTCAGATTTTCAAATTGAATTTCAGATTTTTAAAATTGTATTTAAGATTTTCAAATTCAATTTCAGATTTTTTAAATTTTATTTAAGATTTTCTAATTGTATTTCAGATTTTCAAATTGAATTTCAAATTTTCTAATTGTATTTCAGATTTTCAAATTGAATTTCAGATTTTCAAATTGTATTTCAGATTTTCAAATTGTATTTCAGATTTTCAAATTGAATTTCAAATTTTCTAATTGTATTTCAGATTTTCAAATTGAATTTCAGATTTTTAAAATTGTATTTAAGATTTTCTAATTGTATTTCAGATTTTCAAATTGAATTTCAAATTTTCTAATTGTATTTCAGATTTTCAAATTGAATTTCAGATTTTTAAAATTGTATTTAAGATTTTCTAATTGTATTTCAGATTTTCAAATTGAATTTCAAATTTTCTAATTGTATTTCAGATTTTCAAATTCAATTTCAGATTTTAAAATTGTATTTAAGATTTTCTAATTGTATTTCAGATTTTCAAATTGAATTTCAAATTTTCTAATTGTCTTTCAGATTTTCAAATTCAATTTCAGATTTTTAAAATTGAATTTCAAATTTTCTAATTGTATTTCAGATTTTCAAATTGAATTTCAAATTTTCTAATTGTATTTCAGATTTTCAAATTCAATTTCAGATTTTTAGAGAGAAGTTGAAGCAAATACAAATTGAAATAATTTTTGGTAACACTAATGCGTAATTTAACTTAATGACAATTTTTACTTTGGAAAACAAGAAACCAGAATGTTGGCTGATACTTCGATTAGTGACGTTCGATTTTCTTGCTGCAGAGTCATTCGAAAGCTAACTTCTTTCGTTCACAAAAATATTTGATAATTTCATTTCTTGTCTTTTCGATTTTGTCTTCGTCTGTCACAATTGAGCCAATTATGAATGACACAAATTTCCGTTCATTAATTTAACGAATGCATTTGTGCCGCCAACCAACAATCACTTTGCATTGATTTTTCATAAACATTAAGTGACAACAAATCGTACAAGTACGCAGTACAAAATCATTATCTGATATTCATGTATGCAGCATAAACAAACGACCCACACACACATACCCACACACACACTCAAACATATCCAACAGTCGTATCCACAGGAGCATTGAAATCAATTCAATTTGCCTTCAGTGTTGTGCCACTAATTTCCTATTAATGTGATTCTCATGCAAATGCCAGTCTTGCCATCATTATCAGCAACAGCGGCAATAACAACATTGTCGCTCGGTGTGCCTGCCGCATTGGGGCTGCGCTGCTCTACATACTTCAACGGCCGCCACATTGACGCTCCACACACATTGGCGAAGTGCGACGTTAGGTGTGCACAAAAAGTTGACAAGCGCAGACCGCAAACCCAGACGCTGGCGCCGACTGTGTAGCGCCCGATAAGCGAGCGCAGCGACAGACCGCCGGGCCGCATTCATTTACGCTCAAGCGTCAATGTCAAAAGTGATGAACGGCAACTCGGCGATTCTTATTGTTTTCTCTATTGTTTTTATTGTTGTTGTTGTTGTGGTTCGATTGGGTCGTCCATGGCGGCGCTGAGCGGCAACAATCAGCTGTTGCCTGCTGTAATTATTAAATAAAATATCCTATTATCGTGGCTGTAATTATTAAAACGCGTTCAATAACGTCTGTCATGTCTACTGAATAATGGAATTGAATTTAATTGCGATTCCCCGAGGAAATGTGCGCATTTATGTATATTCGTGTGTGTGTGTGCGTGCACGTGCGTGTGCACCAACATCTGTGCGCAATTATGTTTGTCTCAATGACTTGTGTGTGCCCATTGTACAGTCAGTCACCACTGCAGGCTATGACATCGTAACATTTGTAACACACATTTGGCGCAATCAATCGATAAACTGAAACGTTGCGGAGTATGGAGCGGGGGGCTACAACAAATGATGTTCAATTACCGATAAGGATTTCATTCTTAAATATGGCCGTCGTTTTGTACTGAAAAGCTTCACGTATATACTTTCGAGACAAGTGAGTATAAAAAGCATATAAAGCGATAATATTTGGTTATATTCTATTAACTTTATTGGTTTGAAAGTTATTAAAAAAAAGGCGGAAGCTGCAAGTCTAATGAAGTACAAAAATTCTAATTTATTTGAGTATCAGTATTTTAAATAATAAATAGATACAAACCCAATGAAGCGAGAATAATGAAATTTTGACACGTGATTAAGGAGATTTCGGATTTCAACATAGTTACTTTTCAACAAAATTCTACATAAACTTTCAAGGATATAAAGGATTAAAATTTTCAAAGGACGTTTTCCATATCCTTTTTTTACAAATATATAAAAAATAAATTTTATTTAAATTCTTGAGCCTTTCCTCTTTCATTTGATATACATTTCGCCATATTCTAACGAGGTTAAGTATTTTTTATATTTTTTTTATTTTTTATCCCCTTCAAAAGTTTCAAGTCCTTTTAAAAGGACAAAGGATGTAGAAATGAAAAACTGAGTACGCAGTATTACTACGTTTGGTATCTAGTTTCGCGATGATATGGATTTTTTTCGGTGTGAAACATTTTTTACATTTTGTCGCACGGTGTTATTAACTGAAAAATAAGAGACAAACTCGGAGGCTCATTCTGACACTACATAAATATTTGCCCGTTTTTTGAAAATTGTATGCAACACTGTTGTTTCCAACATCTCAAGCGGATGGGGAAGGCAGGAGAGAACCTACAGTTTTGAAGCTACATGTCCATGTGTTACATTCAGAGACTTGAAATAATTATTATCCATATTTTTGGAAATAAAAAAATTACCCTAATTTAAGAAATTTCTATAATTATTGCTTTATAACAATTATTCCCAATAAGAAACTTTTTACATCGCCTGTAACTATTATCATGTAATAAATATTTTTGAGTTGCATAATAACTCTTATAAGTAACAAGTATTTTTCTTTTTTATAAGTAACAAGTATTTTTCGTTGTCGATAACACCGTGCAACAACAATTTAAAAAATTATTCACACCGGAAAAAATGCATATGTTCTTGAAACTAGAGACCAAATATAGTAATACTGCGTACTCAGTTTGTCATTTATACATCCTTTGTCCTTTTAAAAGGATTTCAAAATTTTGAAGGGGATAAAAATTAAAAAAATATAAAAAATAAAAAAAAAAAAATGGCGATATGTATATCAAATGAAAGAGGAAAGGCTCAAAAATTTAAATAAAATTGATTTTTTATCTATTTGTCAAAAAAGGATATGAAAAAGATCCTTTGAAAATTTTAATTCTTTGTAGCCATGAATATTTATATAGAATTTTCTTGAAAAGTAAGTATGTTAAAACCCAAAATCTCCTTGATCACATGTCAAAATGTTATTATTCTCGCTTCATTGATTTTGTATCTATTTATTATTTATAATACTGATACTCAAATAAATTAGAATTTTTGTACTTCATTAGACTTGCAGCTTCCGCCTTTTTTTAATAACTTCCGACCCAATAAAGTTAGAGTAATGAAATTTTGTCACGTGATCAAGGAGATTTTGGGTTTTAACGTACTTACTTTTCAAGAAAATTCTATATAAATTTTCAAGGATATAAAGGATTAAATTTTTCAAAGGACCTTTTTCATATCATTTTTTAACGAATAGATAAATAATCAATTTTATTTGAATTCTTGAGCCTTTCCTGTTTCATTTGATATTCCAACTAGGTTAAGTATTTTTTATATTTTTTGTTATTTTTTATCCCCTTCAAAATTTTGAAGTCCTTTTAAAAGGACAAAGGATGTAGAAATGGAAAACTAAGTACGCAGTATTACTATATTTGGTCTCTAGTTTCACGCACATATGGATTTTTCTAAGTGTGAAAAGTGCTGTCGCGCGTTGTAATTATTATTTTGGGATTTTTTTTTTACGTCGCTTCATATCTTGTATTTATCACTTTTTTTATTTACGTTACCGATAACCATTATATTGAGACATTTTTTTTTTACGTTGCTTCATAACCTATATTTATGATTTTTAAAATTTACGTTGCCGATAACTGTTATTTTGAAACAATTTGTTTTACGTTGAATTACCATATTTTGGATATGAATTGATTTTAAATTATTTCAAATTGACAAACGCAAATTAACTACAGAAAACCACTTTCCAGTAACAACTAAACAATTAAAAATCAATTCATACTCAAAATGTGGTGAGGCAACGTACAAAAAAATTCTTTCATAAACATTATGGAGCAACGTAAAAACAAAATGTTTTTAATAATAGTTATCGGTAACTACACAAAAAAAGTCATAAATAAAAGTTATAAAGCAACGTAAAAACAAAAAATCCCAAAATAATAATTATCAGAACAAAAAAAAAATATTTATTTCTCATAACAGTTATTATGCAACGTAAAAATTAATTCTCGCAAATAATAATTATAATCAACAAATAAAATTTATGTTGCATTGTAATAGTTACATTGCAATTATTTTCTTAAAAAACTTATAATAGTCAAGTCCCTGCTATAAACAGTTTAATGAATATCCTGTGGTCTGAGCGCTGTTTTTTGTCACTTGTTTTCCAACAAAAATAAATTATAAAAATTAAAAAAAGCCGATTAAATATAAGAAATGCTAAAGTCCTATTGTCCAAACTATTTATTTCGCACTTTCATATAATTTCAGCTTATGTTTTATTACTTTTAAAGCCGCCTTGACTTTGGCCTTGAGCCATGTGGTATAATTTGTTTAGTTAGTATATATGATTTATTATTCATTTTCATTTCTTTTATTATTCACATATTTCTAATTTCTATATTTATATTTTAAATTTTAATATATTTAAAATTTTTCAACTATGGCTACCCATACCAGGTCACACATACATAGGAATAAATATGCTCGTTCACATTGCATTGCATATAGAAATATTGCAATTTTTCTTTTTAAAGAATTCATTCCATTTATTTAAATTGCGGCGTATTCACTTTTAATTTACTTTAAGCCGCAAAAATGCGAAAGTCGAAACTTTGGCTGTTGCCCGATCGGCCAGTTGTGTCTGTATGTGTGTGTGTGTGTCTATGTGGCGAGAGGCGAACGACGAATGGCGCTCGGTGGTGATGGCTTTGTGTGGCGACAATCGCTCGGTAATCGTTTCGGACAGAAGTGCATTTATTTGTCGCACAACTTTTGCCGCATTTAATGGAATTTGTCGACTTCATTGAAAATTCTTTTTGAAACTAATACAAACGTCAGCGAGCGGCGCTCAAGTGAACTTTGCGCCACTGCATGAATGGGTGCACGGCTGCGCGGTTTGCTTATGTGAGTATGTCCATGTGTGTATGTGTGTGTGTGTGGTATCCTTTTTTGCCCCATTGCGGTTGCCAGTGTCTAGACAGCAAGCGACTCAAATAAGTGGCGACAAAAACAAAAAAAAAACAACAAATAATGCAATAAGAACAAAAAGTGCAGCTGCGGCTTGTGTGCAACACATGCAACGTTCGCAATGGGTTAAGTTTTGGGGGACAGGCGGCAAGTATTGGCCAAACTTTAAAGTGCATAATTGATTTAGCTAATTTTGCGCTGTAAATGCTAAATAAGTAAAATTACTAAGTTGAAAGCAGAAATTTGTATTTTTCATAAAAGGTTCCAATAGTAGTTGTTGGTGCAGATTTTCAACTCTGTTGAATACATTTTATTTTTAGCTTTGGCTGTTGTTGTTGCTGTTGCTGCTAGAGCATCGGTGTTTGCATTGTTGTATGGCAACACAACACAACACAACAACAAAACAAGAACAATTGCCACATTGTACAAACATACATATGCGATGTGGCGGCCGCGCGTCATATGGCATGCGGCATTACGGATGCATGAAAGCCGCTTTAGCTGCTCAATACAAAGGGGAGCGCGGGCTGTGCGGCAACACGACAGCGGTCTTTTGTTTACAAATTGTGATAATCGCATTTACAGGTGTGTGCAGACGTGCACACAAACACATACAAACACATTCTCACTGGCCACGTATTGCATCAGGCTGGGCTGGCCGCTACATGCGTGTTGCATGTTGCTGTTGCACAATACACAATTTGTTGTAGTTGTTGTTGTTGTTGTAACTGTTGTTTTGTTAAATGGTCATGTTAGTTAAATGGTACGTGAAATTCATGCGGGCATTGCCAGTTGGCATGCACCAACGAAAAAGAGCACAACTGCCAACAACAATGCCAGCAATAAAAGCCATCGAAGATAACCGAAAAAGTGGCAGCGTATTAAATGTGCAAAATGATGTTGTACAATTAAATGTCATGCATTTGAAAAGACAATAAAAATAGCTGATAATAATAATAAACAACAACAACAAACATTGCAACAGTTTGAAAAAGCGGGCCTTAAATAGGAGAAAAGTGGAATTATTTTAGTGTAAGTGAAGTGTAATGGAGAAAAATTGTGGAATTATTTTAGTGCATGCAATATGTGATTTTATTCAAAGTAATTTATACGGGAAACAAGCAAGCTGGTTATAATAGTTTTAAGTATCATACTTTTTAATATTAATTAAAGAAATACAAAGACATAAAAAAACGAATTCTATGCGATTTCATGTACTAATTTTTATTTATTTA